>JAYDZK010000032.1:19956091-19972920 GCA_034509185.1 Euphonia xanthogaster | reverse complement strand
GGTTTGGTCATGTCCCCAAGGCTGCCAGAGCTCCAGGAGCATTTGGACAGCACTGCCAGGGACAGCCGGGGTGGGATCGTTGGGGTGTCAGTGCAGGGCCAGGGGCTGGACTCGATGATCCTTGCAGGTCCCTTCCAGTGTAGGAGGTTCCATGATTCTAACTAGCAGACAGAAAAAGACATTTGAAAGATAAAGAAATTAAAGACCTGTAACAGGTGCACTCCAGAAATGCTTTGGAGTACAGAGAAAAAATCCTCAGAAGGAAAAGCCCTGAACAGATCAATGCACGGAAGGCACAGCACCGAGTCCAGCAGGGAACAGAGGGGGCTCAGCAGCATGGGCAGATTGCAGCAAAGCTGAGCCTGCCTGCTGCTGCACAGCCCATAGAGCAATTTCATTCACATCAAGCCAAATCCAAGTATCTGTTCCCTGGAACCAGCAAGAAACCTGTTTTGTGAGTTGTTTCTCACACAGAAGTTTTTACTTAGCAACTTTTCTTGTGCACATGGAAATATGCACTATGGACATCACATAGAGTGTATTTTTTAGCATAAAAATCCCACACAGGATGTTAAATACCCATCACCTTGAGAAAGAAGTCAATGGAGGAAGACACAGAACCCATAAAGGCAGTTGTGTTACACCCTAATGTCATCACACAGGACTGGAAGATAGGTCATTTATTAAAAAAAAAAAGTATTTTCCACATATTAAAAAAACCTCAGGGTAATTCCTCTTGGCCTTCTCTAACGCTGTGATGTCAAGTTGTACAAAAGTTCTGAGCTGAGCCTGCTCCCAGCCAGCCACTATTATCCCTACAAACAGACAGGAAATCAGGAGACAGAGCCCAGGAGGGTTGGCTAGTGGGCACAAAGGCAGCCTCTGAGAGAAATAGGACTATGGCCCAGATTTCCCAGCTTCTGCCATCCCTTTTTTAAAGGAACTTGAGCAATGACTGATTTGTCTCCTTGTATAAAATACATATCCAGGTTTGAGGGTTTGGGAAATGTATTCACTGCATGCAGTGATTTCCCTGTGTGTTCTGGGTAGCTGAAGAGAGGAGACTCCTTCCCAGGCTCATTAAATGCTGAGCACACAGTAATTAATATAACCTCCACATTAAGTATGAGTCATGCACCAGGGAAATGGAAGGAACCTGGTCTCATGTTTTGTCTCCTCGAGTCAAGTGATCAGCAAAGCTGGGAGATAGCAAAGGAGATAGCAGAGCAGGCTTTTTGAGGGAGGGGATGTGGACAGCAGCTCCACAGAGGGAACAAACAGCCTCTGGCAAGCTGAAACTCAGCTCCAAGTTTCCACAAAGCAGGGGCACGTTGCTCTGATGCCTCAGCACTGGAGGCATAGAAAAAAGTTAGGGAATATTCTCCTGGAAAGTGTTAAATAGGACGGTGTTAAAGCACATGGTGTTTGCTGCCACCAAAAGAGGGGGGTGTGAGATGACTCACTGGGGTCAATGAGTTGTACCAACTAAGTACAAATTATGAGAATTAGAACAGAAGCTAGAACAAAAAATAAATGGATTAAAGCCTTTCTGAGAAGTTAGAAAGGCAATTTATCTGCTTCTGTCTCTCCTTTTGTGCTCAGCTCGGGCACCTGTCAGTATATTTTGACGCTTGCCCATTTTTACTTGTGAGCCATGAATTCAGATTAAACAGTAAAGAAAAAAAGCATCCCAGAATATATATTGTGTTTATTTAGGCCAGAGCTTGGACGGCAGTGCAAAATCAATCAGAGCCTAAAAGGAAGCTGGCAAACCGTCAGTGCCTCGGCACATCCAGGCTACACTGGCTCCGAAAGACAAGGGAGAGGGGCTGGGAAGCTCTTGGTGTTTGTAACATACCCTTGGTTGATATAATAACCAGATGAGATGAGGGGGTACACAGACCTGAATTAATGGCTACACATCAAAGTTGTCATTTTGATGACTTGTTTGGGCAGGAGTGGCAGTGGCCGGGTGATAGATTATTCTCCCTTTATCCTGTCACAATGACATCTGCTTTATTCACAGATCAGCCACCAGTTGCTACAACAACACCAGTGTGCTTTAGAAAATGTTGTTGAGCTGCTGAGAGAATCTTGGCTACCCATTAGCAAAATGTTAACTATGCAAAACCAAAGAGCATTTGGTTTTGTTGTAGGAAAGAAGTCAATGCTCTGCAATAACTAAGAATGTCAAAAAGAATTTACATTCAAAAAGTAGAGAAGGGGTTTAACCCATGATATCACCATGATTCAAAAATCCCCCTGGAATTCATTAGTGAGACATTAGGTCTGAAGAATAGAGAAAATAAATAATGAGTTTTAAAAAGAAAGAACAAATACGCTTTCGTCCGAGCAGCATTTTAACACGTCTGCTGCCCTTCACTTTTTCCTGTTCATTGTCTTGGAGTTTTACACAGTAAACCTTCACTAACAGGGGTTTATTTATTTTTATTTATTTCTTTCCTGCCTGCTCAGCACTTGGAGGAGACCCTGGGTGCTGGTAAACCATGCTGGGACACTGAGCTGGCTGCCAGTAAATCCCCTCACTCCCACTTCAGGACAGGCTGGGAGAACCTCAGCCACCTATTCCTCAGAAAGGCAATTCCAGGAGAGCATTTGCAGCAGGAATGGCTTTGTCCTGCAGCCAGACAAGGCAGCCCCGTGTTTGGGGGCTGTGCTGGGGGGCAGGAGCCAGGCTGGGAGCAGGTGAGCATCCCTGGAAAGGGGAGCAGCCCTGGAGGGAACAGTACAGAAAGACACAGAAATCCCAGCTGCTGAAGGGGCTGCTCAGAGGGAGAGGTACCTGAGCTGCAACATTTGGAGTGAAATTCCTCCAATTTCTAGGAAATCTCTGCCTGCCATGGCCCAGGTGATTGATGGGGGCTGCCTGCCACTGAGGGTGCTGGTAATCTGTGTCAGGCAGCATCCTCCTCTGAGAGAGGATCCCTGCTCCCAGCCCTCTCTGCCTTTGGAACACAATGGCTCTATCCATCTTGGCCATAATTTTTCATCCACTTCAAAGTTAAGTGAATGTAATTCTTAATTTGTTTTCCAAATGACTCCAACAATTTTCTTCCCTTTGTCTCCCCAACAAGATCAGATCGATTTTACAATGTGTTGTACTTCAAATTTAACTTCATTAAATGTTTATAACATTAAGAGGCTAATGACATAAGCCTTGTCTGTGGTATTTATAGGCTGTACGAAGAGACTGAAGACCTGAGAGGGTTGAAGTTCAGGTTAATTCTTTGAGAATGAAATTCAACACCTGGTTGTAGCTGTAATACACAAACTACTAGTACTATGTCAAGACTATCGTGTTAATTTAATTTATCAACCATATTTACAGTTGAAGTTGGAAATCTCAGCCCAGCCCACAATAGGTCATAGGTGTATTGTTTTCCTGTCACAGTAAATAGGTCCCAAATGCTGATCTAATGATCTTGTTACATAACCAAGCTCAAGATTTGTTAAGCTACTTATTACTGGAAGAATATATGTGAAAAATTGCCAGGAGCCATTTTTTGCTACATTCTGAACACATTCTGGAGTCCCCTCCCCACAGTGGTTTCCTGGGTTCTATCTGCCCCAGTTTCATGCTATAATTGCAAAGCCATGTGGTTTAATCTACGTCTTGCTGCTCACCACTACCCTGTCCAGCTGCCATCAGTCTGGTTTTCCCCCTTGGTCCTGAGCCTGCTTCTCCCAGAGATCCTTCCTGGAGCTGGTGACCTTCAGTCCATGGGAATTCAAGGGGCATCACACATGCTAGTGTCAGCCATGGAGCAGCATTAGTTGAATCATATTCCAGTAATTTTCAAGGGAGTGCAGGTGAGGAGTGGTTTTGGGGTCTTTGGGCATTTTTAGTGGGGTTTTTTTGCTTTGTTGTAGCTGTTGCTATAAGCACTCAAGGCAGCAAGGAGCAGGGAAACAGGGGTATAACGGGACTAATGGGTTGCCTGAAGCTTTTGAGTATGTTGGATCATACAGCTTTACCCAGGAGCACTATTTCTGTGCAGATATTTCTGTGTAATCCTAAACTGGGATTTCAGCTGCTCTCAGGTCTATCTGGAGTGAGCTTTTGGGACTGGGCACTGTTCTTTGAGGCTTGGTGCAGTTCAAGACCAAGCTCAGAGCTCAGCACACTCACCCAATGCAGCCCAGGCTCATCTCCTCAGGGGCCAAAGCTCACCCCCAGCTTTAAAGGACGAGCACAGCACAAGAGGAAATTTTCAAAAGGACTCTTGTGTCTCAGGTACAGCCAGCAGGGAACATCAGCACTCCTCAGCATCGTTGTCATGGCTACAAATGGCAATCTCTGTCTTCCACATGCATGGAATGTAATCTGGGAAGAGTCCAAAGAGCATCCTTAAAACTCCACTGCCACGAGAAGGCTGCAGGTCCTGGAGCCCCACCAGGCCACCAGCAGCCATCCTGTTCATTGTCCCCACGGGTCTGTGCAGCACTGGCAGAGGGCAGCTCCTTTCCCTGCTATGCAGTTAAACCCAGCAGGTACCCCCGCTGCCCTAATGTCAGCCAATTTCAGCTAATTATACACTAGGAACTTTATTTCCTGAAAATGGATATTGCCTAAGCAAGAGGTATGGATAACATCTTCATCTGCCAGAAACAGGATTAGTTTTGACAGAGTTATGTTTACAAACATAAAATTTATCACCTTTTTTTCTTTTTAAATAGCACCTGTGTACACCTGGAACAAGACAGTGGCTAATGATTTATGTTGGATGGTAACAAGGGCTGGTTTTGCTGGAACTCTGCCACAACTGAGTGTCTGTCACTCTGCCCTGCTGGGTCAAGACAACACATCAGTCAAGTAAATCACTTAAGTAAATTATTGAGGACTTAAATTGACTTTTTCTACATAATATGTAATTACTTCCTTGAACCAACATTCCCTTACATCACCGATCTAAAAAGCTTTCTATTTGTTTTTTAACTGAATATTGATTGAATTTAAATGACAGCCAGCGTGTACTATTTATCTGAAGTCCAGATGCTAGGGAGCAAACTTCCAGCAGCACTGTCAGCCCTGCAGGCCCCTCCAGCCACACAGCCAGCTCAGCTCTGGCCACCAGCTCGCAGGGCAGGAGCAGCTCCTGCGGGCCAGGGCACCTGGGGGGAGAGGCAGGGCTGGCCTGGGGATGCTGAAGCAGAGCAGCAGCACAGGGAAAGATGAAAGACAGCTCTGCAACACCAAGCTCTCACCCTGATGTGCTGGAACAATGAGGATTTCTGCTGTAGCCAGCAAAGCTGTTAAAGCCAGAAGTGAGAATTACAAGTGTAAAATCTCCATGGGGACTACAGGGATTTAGAGCCCCACAAGGCTGCATCTGCTGCTGGCTGTGCCTGTGCTCCTGTCACAGCTCTAGAAGAAAAGCCAAATATGCAGAGATCCCTCATGCCATCCCAGAAAGACGAGAGATTTTGGCAGATCACGTTCTGCCTCTGAGCTCTCCCCCTCTCTCAAACCCAGGGTGTTGGTCTGTGGCACTGCAGTGGGGCCAGAGCTCAGCAGACCTGAGCCACAGAAACCTGCCCAGCTCAGCTCCTCTTCCCCAGGCTCTGTGTGGCAGCAGCTCAGCTCAGAGCATGTGGGCCTGTATCACTGCAATCATCTCAGATGTCAGGGAAAAATCCTCTGAGTGCAAATATCCTTCCTGTCAGAGAGTTTGTGTGTCCTGTCCTCAGTCATCCTCCCCAAACCACCCTTCCAAATCCTATTAAACCCCTCCAGTCTGGGCAGTAATTTTCCTGCTTTAGGAGACAGCCGAGGGAAAACAAATACCAATCATTTTCAGAAGTGTCTGCATGCAAGTTACGTGGAGGGCAGGAGAGGCAGGAAGGAGACACTGGGCTCCAAGAAGGAAGTTTTCAAGCTGGAGGAGTCTTGCACCCACAGGGATCACACACCCCCTCCTGCTTGGGGCATAAATAAAAAGCCCTTTAAATTTGAGTTTGAAACTGGTCAAGTGACCCTGGGCTACAAAGTATGTCTGGCTTTGAGAAAAGGCTGAGGAGGAGGCTGCTGACCCCAGCAATTATGAGCAGAGATCAGATTTGTCAATGTGCAACTTTTAATATTCCTTAGTCAAAATCATTTCCGGTTAAAATTGGCAGAAGTGGTGAATATCATTCTCTCAGTATTTTATTAGTGAGATGGGAAGTTAATGGGAAAGGGCAGCTAAAAGTAGTTTTGCTAAGGCTAGAAAATACATTAAAGTCAGCATTGTCATGGATTACACCCAAGGTCACAGGATTCAGTCACAGGAATTGATTGGTATTTACAATTCAACAAATTGCTTTAAGCAAGAGTGACATCATGGCCCACACTATTTACCACAGGAGCTGCACATGGTGAGGCTGCAGAGCAGCACATCAGCTGTGGGTGGGTTTATGCACTTGCTGTGGGCTCGGCTACAGTCAGGAGAATTCTGCCCTCCCAGCCTCATGCTCTGCACAAAGCTGCATTCTGTGAACCCAGGAAAGTGAGGAGGCTGTTTCTAGGTGAGCACCTGAGCACTGCTGACCAACCACAGCATGACCACAGCATCCATTTTTATTCAGATGGGAGATTGGAGAAAGCCACTTTCTGCTTCATGCAGATAATTGCATTTTAATTAAGAATAATTTCAGAAAACAAGGTCCTACTTGCATCTGTTGCAAGAACAGGATGCTCCCACACCCCAGCAGGCAGAAGAGCAGGCTGTGGCCAGCCCTGTGCCCTGAGAATGCCTCCTCAGCCCTTACAGGCACTTGGACTCTCTTGCTTGGCTCTCTGCTGGAGAGTTGAACAGCAGCTTTGGAGATGTGCATTAAGGAGCTGGGCTCAGTGATCTGTGGAGGTCCCTTCCAACTCAGGGCAGTCCTGATTCTGTGATTCCACCTCAGCCCAGACAGAGGCCAGGGAATCCCAAACCAGGAGCCATTTCATAGGTCTGTGAAGTGTAGGAGCTCCAGGAGAAAATCCTTCAGCTGCCCTGGAGGGGTTATGCAGTGCTTGTTTCTCTCCACATGATTAAATGTGGAAATAGGAGTGCTACCAAACCCCGTGGACAGCAGGGGCATGGAGCTGGCTTTGCCTCAGAGTACAGTGGCCAAGGGGCTGCTCCCCCCTCGAGCTGTGTGACCACCCCACCTGCGGTGTCACACAGCCCCAGGCCCCAGAGCACCTCCTCACACCCTCCCTTCCTCACTCAGCAGGGCACATTTTCACTGTAAAGTCCATTTTCTTCCATCACCAAAGGAGGCAAATCCCCTTTCACGTAATTGCATGTGCTTCAAGGTGCTTGTGGACTTTGACCAACTGATTTGTACAATCAGACTTTCCCCCTCCCTGCTGGAATCTGTCATTCCCTAATGCATTACTTTACACAGCAAATTGAACGTGGGTTTGTGGGTATTTTTGCCAACCTTTATGAATCCTCTTGAGTGATCTGTGGATGGGATCAGCAAACAAATTTTGTTCTAGCTCTCCGAATCCTGACACATGAATTGATTTCAGCAGGACACGTTAAGTGAATGATGGATCTCTGCCAAAAGGGCATGTAGGATTTTGCAGGGGGGAGGAGGAAAGAAGAAGACTTTGCTTTCTCTCTTTTTTCTTCTTCTTAGCCAGTCTTGTTAAGAAAGGGCAAAAGCACTTAAATTCATTGCTCTCAAATAAATTGCTTTTCTTTTCTACCCTCTCAGAAGTGTTTTTCCTCCCAGGCTTAGCCAGTTGTTGCCTTCCTGGAAGCAAGAACAGGTGAGATCCTGCTCAGTCCCTGAGCGGCACCGCGGGCCCTTCCTGGGGCTCGGCTGCCCTTGGCACCACCACCCCTCCTGTCCCTGCCCGAGGCTGCACTGACACTTTCTCAAGCACACTGAGGCTGGCAACAAGAGCAGGGCTGTTTTAACAAACGCCAGTGGGCTCAGGAGCTGAGGGAGCCTGCTCCTCTGGCTCCTGGGCAGCTCTCAGAGGCTGCTCTGTATGCCTGGCCAGGGCTCTGGATGCTAATTTGTTGGCACTGCAAAGTCCCACTGCAAACGAGAGATCCCATGACCTTCTTCAGTTACAGATAACACAAACTGCAGTTCTATTTAAGTGGCAGATTGGTTAACCTCAGGGACTCCGTTTCTATCATTAATAAAGGGTTACATTACAAAGGCACCTTGGAGTTCTCCCAGGGAAATGTGGCCAACCTGCCCTTTCTTGTGAGCACTTCTCTGCTCTGAGCTCCTGCTTTGGGCAGGCTGTGCATTACAAATGCTCTGAAACTCCAGCAGCAATGAAGGCACTGCTTTAGGGCAAGTGTTGTGGCAAAACACACTTTCCAAATGAAGTGTGCTCTGTAGTAACTGCTATTGCTGCTGTGATTTCCAAATCCTCCAAAAGGGTTTGTGCACAGAATCATCATGGGAAATCTCACCTGGGCTTTCAATCATCTCTGGAGGAGCGCTGGTTTCAACCCAAAAAAAGACAAAATAGAGTTATAGAGATTTTTCTGTTTCTCACAAAGACATTCAATACCTGAACAAAATACTCTTTACCTTCTATATTATACTTCCTATAGCTGTATCATATTTATAGCTACTTTTACCTGTAACTACCTAAAACCACAGGATTTCAGAAGACAGTGCAATTTTTGTCTTATTACAAGAGGTGATGTGTAGCCATTGTAAGTTCAGCCTTGCCTGTTGTACACCCTTTATCTTGGGCATTAGGAATATCATCCTGTCCATCACAGAAACCACATCAGAGATGAATCTGTGGCTCCAGATCTTGGGAAGGTGCTGCTTTTCTGTTCTCAGCAGGACCTGCAGTGTGTTTCCATCAAAGCATGCCAACTGTCAGGCTCCATCAGTGTCTCAGGGTGCCACCAACCTGTGTGAGCAAAAAGTGGTGGTGACAGGAGTCCACAACTGGAAAAACTGGCGAGTTCCAGACTTTAACAAGTTTCTTTTTAAGCAAGACTGTTCTTGTGCAGCTGCTCAGGGTAAAGTTCTAGGTCCTTGTTTGAAGACACCCAGAGGAGTCCAATGCTCAGTGTACAGAACCAGGTGATCCAACCCAGTGAGGCAAATCTGCTCCTTGCTGCTCATTTCTCACTGCTGGGTCAGCTCTGTGCCAGAACTGTCTTAGGCCTTCTAAAAGCTGATGGAGTTCACAAACACAAAGTCATTATTGCCTTGGCTCCAGATCTGCTCATTCATCTAACTCCTCAAGAGCTGGTTGAAGAATGATAATTAATAGTAGTTTATCATTAACGAGCTGGCTTAATTTACCAAGATCTGCCTTTGGTTTGCCAGGGACAAGACTGCTGGAGTTCTGTTGTCTGACTTGCATCTTGTTGAACATTATAAACTGGATTTATATGGTATGAAATGATGAATGAGGGCTGAGTCATTTCATGTATTAGCATTTCACACTGCCTGAAATGAGACAATTTGTTAAGTCCTACAACCTGTGTAATTATTCCTCTACATCTCAGGCAAGGAAATGCTACAGCTCCACTCTGCCACAGTGAGTCTGAGCATCCACATATCTTTTAAAGGATTCAGTGAGATTTATGATCATCTTCTCCTTATTACTAAAATGAGACTCTAGCATATGATGGAGGTGCATCTAGAACACTTAAACCCACCCAGCAGTGCACCCACCCTGCAGCACGTGCACTCTTACACAAGTGATCCTTACAGAAACCACTTTTCTCCTTTTTGTAGTTTCTGGAAATATTAATCATCAACTCAGTATGACAAAGGAGAGCATCCTGCCTTTAACCTGCTGGGTCAGATTATGCTGCCAGTAAAGGGGGGTGCCGGGGCCCAGTGAGACCCAGAAGGGTGAATTCTGTCTCTGTTCCTCTGCCATGGGACAGGGCAAGTGCAGATTGAGGGGGTGCATGTGTGAGGGACCACGCCCTGGGAATGAGCACAGGGACAGGTGCTGGCTCCCAGGAGAGGCAGAGGGATGGCTGCTGGCTCCCAGGAGGGGCACAGGGATGGGTGCTGGCTCCCAGGAGGGGCACAGTGATGGGTGCTGGCTCCCAGGAGGGGCACAGGGACACAGGGATGGCTCCCAGGAGGGGCACAGGGATGGGTGCTGGCTCCCAGGAGGGGCACAGGGATGGGTGCTGGCTCCCAGGAGGGGCACAGGGATGGCTGCTGGCTCCCAGGAGGGGCACAGGGATGGGTGCTGGCTCACAGGAGGGGCACAGGGATGGGTGCTGGCTCCCAGGAGGGGCACAGGGACACAGGGATGGCTCCCAGGAGGGGCACAGGGATGGCTGCTGGCTCCCAGGAGGGGCACAGGGATGGCTGCTGGCTCCCAGGAGGGGCACACAGTGCCAGAGGCACTCGGGGCCCTGCTCAGCTGAGCGGGGCAGTGGTGTCACCTCCCCAAGCAGGGTTCCAGCTGCTGCTGCTCTGAAGCAGTCCTTGAGGCCCTTGCCTGGCATTCAGAGTTCCTGGCACACCCCAACAGCTCCTTCCCTGTGCACACATTGCTTCCCTTCTCCACCTGATCCACCAAAGCACCTGGAACTCCTCCTGACTGACTCCATCTCCTCTGCACAGCCCCAGCAGGAGTGGGATCCCCTGGGATTGATATTCATAGCCCAGTATTTTGAGGTAATTACATTAGATTGGTGCTCTCCTTCCTCCCTTATTGCTTTGGCAATTAAAAAGCATTAACCAACAAAGTCAGAGATTGTAGATTTACTTAATGACTGAATGTTTACAAGTATATTGTACTTCAAATTATTCCTCAGCTTTCAAGAGAAACTATTATAATGTACATTAATTTATTACATTGAGCACTTCCTCCTATTAGGTTCTAACGTAACAAGATAATTTTCTTCCTGCAAGCATAGAATTCATATCAGCAGAGGAGAGAAATCTCTAATTCCTTTCTTCTGTGGGTTATTTGGGATAAGTCTGCAGTCCATTCTTGTAACTGGTTATTAAAGCAGTTGGTAGTTCAACCCAGCTGAGTGGACTGAAATCACACAAGGTTGGACAACTTTGGCTCTGTGATGCTCTGCTACATTTAATGATGCAACAAAGGGAGAACAAACAAACAAATGAACAAACAAATAAAAGAAATCCCCAGACTCCAAATCCCTACAAAACACATGGTGTGAAAAATTACATTACAGTATGAGATTTTAAGGCATGTGTTATTCAGGGCAGCTGAATTAACACAGCCAAATATCATTACATGATAATTATATTATTCCTTAGATTTGCATTTTGTGGGGGCCCCATATTTTCATGATTTAGAACACATCATCTCCTTCTCTAAGCTATGAAGCATTGCAAATAAGATTTGCAGGGTGGGAGTTTGAGTTTTCAAATGAAAACTTTGCTCTAAAGCAGTAAAATGAAGAACTGTACATCTGTGGGGAAAGAGGGGCAGCAGAACAGTGTAACCACCACCAGCTGACTCCTACCACATTTCTTCTTCAGGTTACTGAACTCTTTAGTAGAAAGTGAGTCCCTGAAAACAAGAAAAAATCCCCTCCCCAGTGAAATGGAGCTCTGATGTAAGACTGCATGGGAAGATTATTGCTCTGCAGGAGCCTCATGTTCACCCTAGCAGGGCTCAGGAACTGTTGGTGAGAGTCTTGTGCCAAAGCCCCTGTGTGCCCTGGCACACAGATGTGCCACAGTCCCGCTCCCCAGTTAATGCCAGTGATCTGAGCTGTGCTCTGGGGTGATGCACACTCCTGTGCTAGAGATTGCCCCACACTGAAACCTAAAAAATTGCATTAGCTCTCCCTTCTGCGCTTGTGGGTTTGGGTATAGGAGCCAAAAGATTCCAAAATAAGAAGCTCTTTGAAGTTTCCAATTTTTGCAGACCCAGATAATTTTGGCACAGGTCATGTCACAACCATCATTTGTCCTGAGGCTGAACTTTCTGAGCCATTTCAGCACCAGCTCTGAGGCTCTGCTTTGAAAAGTCCTTGGACAGATAAAGTCCTTGAATAATGCTGTTGTGAACTAAAGTAAATTCAGGTTCTGTCAGGGTGTTTTGAAATGCAGGATTTGGCTCAGAACAGATTATCTTCCAACACTTCAACATTTCAGTCTTTTCTTGGATTTCATTGTCTTTCCTTTGCCATGATTTAATCCAGGAACAGGGAAAGGCTGGGTCCTTTGGAACTGCCCCTTGCAATGGCTTCTGTGCCACATCAGCCCCATTCACTCTGTCACTTGTGAACCCATTAAAAACAGCTTTTGATGTCAGTGGCCTCAGGCATATCAATACCAGGGACCCCCTTCTCCTTGTTCCCCATATTCCATCCCACACCCGGACTTAAGCTGGTTTGCAGTTTATAAAATTGTTGAGAAGATTCAGGGGGAATGGACAAATTCCAGCTTCACAGATCCCGCTGACAATTTTGAGTCCCAGCAGACAGAAAAAAAAACCACATTAGGGTTTGTGACAAAACAGAATCGTTCCTAAATCTCACAGGTTGTATGGCTTGTTCCCTCTTCCAAATTCCTGAACTGTATCCCAGTTTCCCCCAACACATCCACACTGGTTTTGCTGAAATCTTTAGCCAGGAATCAAAGCAGCAGCTGAGAAATGTCTTAGGTGCTCCTGGCACTCTCCATGGAATTACTCTGTTGGCTTGTCACTGTGTCTTGTCCCTGTTTAGGACTACATGGGTTTGGGTACCAAAACTCTCTAATCTCAAATAGATTAGAAATGTGCTACTTCTCTTTCCCATGGGAGAGGAAATGGTGTTCAGGAAAGGGACTGCCAGGTCAGTAAGTGGTAACAGCATCCCAAGGGCAGGGCTGTGGGTCACCTCAGCCTGTTCCCCAGGTGCTGGAAAGATCGCCCCAAATCCCAGGGTGAGATGTTGGGATCCCCTCAGAGTGTCTCCTCTAAAGTGAGTGAGGTATGATGCCTGAGCTGTAAGTTCTACTTTTCCCAAAACCTTCAGAAATATTAACTTAGCACTTGAGGACAAAATGCTGATTACTAGGAGAAGGGAAGTGCTCACATCAGGCAAAAGTCCTACAGAAAACACATTTGTGCTGTCTGCAGAGTCAAAATTTTGTTGGTGTTAATTGCAAGTCATGGCTGGAGTCAAAAGGAATCTGCTGAGCTACCTTTCACATGTATTCCCAGTCTGTGCACCAGTGATATCAAATGTTCAGAGCTCTTCATGTGAGCCTTTGTTAACTGACTTGGATTTGTAAACACTTGAAAAAATTCTTGCAACTTAAATAAATCTTATTATGATTGGGGAAAATTCCTATCCTTTCTCCACATGCTAAGCAGCCAGAAAACAATGTTTTAAATTCTTTCAATTTAGAGGAGTTTGAGGTGTTCTTTGAAATGACAAATGCATTCCCTCTTCCTGCCCCAATTTCCATTTACCGTCAATGGCTGCAGTTACTCTTCAACTGTTTCATATTTCATATAGCAGAAAAATTATAGCAAACAGAAAAACACAGACATTTCAGAGCTCAGAGTGTGTTTGTTTCTTTCCCTCCCCAGCTGCTCCTGTGTTGGTTATCAGACCCAAATGGGGCCACTGTGTTGTGAACCAAGTCCAAACCCCACAAAGCTTTCAGGTGTGTAGGAGAAGGAACAGAGGAGAGGAAACACAGTTCTCATTCCTTCTGGGAGGATTTCTCCTTTCCTAAGTGTGGCAGCACCTGGCCTTGGTGCACTCAGGGAGTCTCCCATCCCCTGGTCCTCCCCCTGCCCCTCTCTTTTCCTGACCACATGGTCATTCACAGGAAAACAGACCAGGAAATTCTTTTGGCACTTCAGTTCAAATCAGTGTCCCCAATACTTTACACTCGAGTGACACAAAGCACAGGTACAGCTGAGTTTTCCCAGCCCCCTGAAGCCTCCAGCCCAGGCATGGCCGTGCTCCTGTTCCCACTGGGAGCTCCTTGCCAGGGCCAGCATCGCTGTGTCCAGAGGAACTCTCAGCTCTCATTCCTTGCATTTTTAAGGGAAGCAATTCCAGCACTTCACAGAAGCAGAACCAATGCTCAGTTGTTTTACCTCTTTTCTTCTACCAACAGGTGACTTTGAGCTGAATTTAAATGGGACTGGTAATGAAAAATAGCCACTTTTGCTCTGCAGCCTCTAATTACTCAAGTCATTAAGCAGCTCCTGTAGAATGGAAAAGCTGCAGTGTTATTTCCATTTCTATTTTCCCTTGTTGGTAACCCGTGCAGCATCCAAGGCACTGTCTTCGTGCACACTGAGCCAGGGCTGTAAAACAAAGTCTGTTCTCCACACTCCATCCCACGAGGCTGTTTGAGGCAAAGAGCCCCCTGACACCCTTTGAGATTTTCCCTCCTCTTATTTCTTCTCCTTTTTAATTCCATCTCAGCAATCACCAGAGCTCTGGCTGAATGCAAGGCCCTTCCTCTTCAGAAGCTGACTGTAGCAAGACTTAGATTCTACCCCTTTCGAAGAAAAATGCTTCTTGACAGCTCTTTGAAAAGCAGGGGGAGTTACGTGCAGGGGTGACACTGGCAGAAAGAGTTGGCTCTCACCGTTCCTTGAAGCTGCATAATGAATGAAATGTTTAACAGAAGAGAGGATGTAGGGCTGGCAAAACCTATTAGTTAAAGGGCTTTTTGAAGCCATCTGTCCACCAGCTTTAGCCACCACTGAATGAAAATTGGTTTTGAAAGCAAGAGGGACAGACACTGTTAATCTTCCAGCTCTTCATCCTGCACCGCCAGGCAGCCAAAGGCACTTGCAGTGCTCAGGGAAGGAACGAGTTCCTCAGCTGAGGGAGGGGTGCTTTGCCCTCTTTCAAATGGTTCTGCTCACAGTATTTTTATCAGTTAACAGCATTTACAAGTGCAATGTACCAATAAGGACTGAAACAACGAAAGCCAGCTGTATAAAAATCTGCTATCCTTATGTGAACTTCAGAGGGCAAATCAACAGAATTTTAGACAAACTAAGGAGAGCTGCGGTCTCTTTTCCAAAAATAAAACTGTGCTTTAGTGCACGAGTGAGAAGCTCTGACTTTTGACTCCTCTCTAATCATTGAACCAAAATTTCTGTGCTAACACTGGTCCTGGCCCTGCTAATGCTCATTTTGGGGGTGCCTGTCTTAATGGTTCATACTCACCTCTCTTTCTGCACAGATTGAAGCACAGAACAATTCCTGTAATATGGGGATAATTTGTGCTATTTACTCTTCATACAGCTTAGACCAAAGGAAAAACTTCTATTTGCTCAGTGCAAAGCTGAGATTTGCTAAGGGCTTACAAGCAGTTTATTCACAAGTTTATGAAACCACCCAGCAAGAGGATAAACTGCAGATTTTAGAACTCTACCATCAGACTTGTAAGTAAAGAGTGAGAAACAGAGATGGTTTCCCACACAGCAACATGAAGACACAACAACTCTCTGATGAAGCTCATCCTACTTCAGACCTGCTGCTGATTCAGTGCAAGGGCAAGAGAGAACAAATCCCCACTGAACCACAAACCCTCCACCACCAAATGTGGGAACATGACGTGTTAATTTATGCAACAGGATCTGAAGAGCAATGTAAAAGGAAAGAAAACCATCTCAGCAAATGTCTTGGGTGCGCCCTGGCCTACTGGATCCGTGCACCTGGCAGATCAGCAAACTAAAGCAAACAAAAGTGGGAAGTAAGTTCATGTTTCTGAAGAAAAGAAAATAAGACAATTTCCCTCACCCCCATTCCAAGTTTGCATTATTTACTTTCCCAGGGCTATTCCATGTTAGTTGTTACCCTCCTTCCCAGCCATTGTTTAGACAGCTTGAGCAGTGGCTGCAGAAGTGCAGTAGGTGCTTATGCAGTTGAAACTGTAGCATACAAGTGCATCTTTGGTCCAAATTTCAGCAGGAAGAGATTATATGGAGAGAGACTTAAAATAGACATAAAGTCCAAGGAAGAATATGTCCTTGAAAGCTTTGTGGCAAAATGTTAAAAAGTAGCATTTGAACAGTGTTCCCTTAGTGGTACCTTGCTGTTGAGTTGCAGGGTTTGCTCTCTGGAGCCCAAGCAGCTCCCACAAAACTGCAGCCTGGAGAAGAGAGAGAGGAGCTCCAGCCCTGCTGACAGAACATTTTGCAATCAGCTTGCCAAGGGCCAATTTGTTAATAACAAAATGTGTGTGTGAAGTGTGTGTGTGTGCGTGGCAGGAGCAGAATCAGGTACATTTGGACATATGTGGGCTCCTGGCGAGGCCCTGAGTCTGACTGACTCACAGGCCTGAGGGATAGCCCTGGGACTCCAGCCACCAGCAGGGACCAGTGTGGTCCCTCTCGGGTGGAACACAGAGGCAAAGCTGGAAGGAGGCCCAAGGAATTGAAAATTAAGACCCTGTAGTGAATGATTGACTTATGTCACAGGGGCCTGAAAAGCTGAGCCTGGGGCTCTGGCAAACCTGAACCCAGGCTTGGCTGGAAGAGCAGGCACAGGGAGAAGGACCAGTGGGGCTGGGGCTGTTCAGCATGGAGGGGAGAAGGCTTAGGGGCGATTTCTTTGCAGGATTCCAGGGAGAGCTTATGAAAAGGAGGAAGAAGGGCCTTTAATATAGGCAGATGGTGCCAGGGGAAAAGGTTTTAAACTGTCAGGGAGTGGGGTTGGATTGGATATTAGGATGAAATCCCTCCCTGTGAAGGTGATGAGGCCCTGGCACAGGGTGCCCAGAGCAGCTGTGGCTGCCCCTGGATCCCTGGAAGTGTCCCAGGCCAGCCTGGACAGGGCTTGGAGCAGCCTGGGACAGTGGGAGGTGTCCATGCCATGGCAGGGGTGGCACTAAATGGGCTTTAAGGTCCCTCCAAACCAAACCATTCGGTG
>JAYDZK010000032.1:19911556-19927888 GCA_034509185.1 Euphonia xanthogaster | reverse complement strand
AAGAAAGAAAGAAAGAAAGAAAGAAAGAAAGAAAGAAAGAAAGAAAGAAAGAAAGAAAGAAAGAAAGAAAGAGAAAACTCCTTCTCAACCACCACCGAATCACTGAGCATCCAGTGTAGCACCACCAAGGAAGCATCAGAGACCTGGAATTTGTGGACAAAATACTGGAATTCAGATTTTCAGGATGCCAGCCCCTGTCCTCAGCTCAGCCCTGCCTCACAGCACTTATTTTGGCAATGCCAAAGTGAACAAGTCCAACTGACTGTACCCTCAGGACTGGAAAGTTTTAGCACCATGCTGCAAACTTGCCACATACCTTAGATCTGTTCTTCTGGTTCCTCTAAAGCACTGGGTCTGTGCTACCTTAACTCTTGGTGGGAGGAATTTGGAAACGTTGGTAAAGATATATTGATGTTTTGGAATATCATAAGTCCTCTTTATGAACTCATATAGCATAATCTTAACTTTATGAGTTGTTTTCATCATCTACTCAAACCATTAAAATGGCTGCTCTGTGTGTTCACAACTGTCCAGGCCACCTGGTATTCCTCAAAATGTTATTTGTATTTTAAAATAATCCAAAAGGTGCTTTTGAAACAGCATCATCTGCACAGGTGAAATGCTACTGAAAGAAGAAATGAAAAAAAAAAAGTCAACATGCAATGAATTTTGTGAGAAATCATGAGGAGAGAGGATTTCAAAACAGAAATCCTGCTCTCTGAGCTCGGGAGCTCCAGGCTCTGCTTCCCAGCTCTCAGCCAAGGGAGGACCTGGATTAAAGTGCAGCCACAACTCCGGGGCTTTCATGCTGATGCAACACCCCCCACTTCCCTGCTGGATGCAGGAGCCAAAACAAACGCGAAGGATTTGCATTAATGTGTCAAGACCCAAAGAGAGGCACAAAAACATCCCAAATGAGCAAGTCAAAGCTGCTCTCAAGGAACCATTCCCCTTGTACCACCCCCAATCACTCTTTCCATATGAAGTTGCTATGGTGATGATAATTATTCTTGATCAGCAGGATACAGCAATTATTGCAAAAAAAAATCACATAAAGCTTGTCACTACGTGTGTGAGACAGGGATTGTCTCTTCAATTATGCACCTTTCCTTGCCCTCCCCCTCCCTTTAAGGTAGGGTGTTGGGTTTGGGTTTTGGGTTGGTTTTTTTTTTTTTGGTTGCAATTATGTAGTAAAAGACAAGAAATTAAATTATTTCTTGCTAATATCAACTTTGCAGGAGATGATGGCAGTTGCCAGCAGCTGTTTGGTTGATCTCAATCAGGCAGTTTCTGATTATTTCCACAACAAAGGAGGAAAACAGGATTTGAGAATTTATGGCAAAAATTAAATGGCTTAGTATTTCAAAACATATTCTGGACAGTTTTGAACAGTGGTCTAAAGGTTTGCAACCACTCTCCAGTGTGCTGTTTCATTCACAGCCTGGTTCCCTGCTGGGTGTTGGTGGGCAGGACGGGGCCAGCACAGCAGGGCCCTGGCTCTGGAGCAGCACAGAGCATCCCAGGCCAGGGCTGGTGGCGCTCACCTGAGCAGCTCTAAGGCAGCTTAAGCTCCAAGACTTGTTTGCCCCCTGTTTGCAATTTCAATTGGTCGAGCTTCATTTTCAAAGTAGTTGCAAGCACGCTGTGATTGATGGAGGGAGTAACCTGATATGGATGGTCTGAGTACATCCATCATGAGCTCTAATCTCAGCTATAACTGTGTGCTGGAGCCTTTCTAGAAATCAGCCTCCTCCTTTTGTGCCTAAGTGCACATAAGAACTTACACATTCAGACAAAACCACTGTGCTTTAGGACATCTGCTGCGCGTGGAGCTGGGAGAACACCCTGAGTCATTCCTGGCTGGCTCTGGGCATTTGATGCTTTGGGTATTGCTCACAAACTGTGCCAGACACGGGGCCCAAACGTTTCCACCTCCCCAGAGCACACAAGCAGCATCCCTTCCATTACCCGTGGATCAGGCAGAATCCATCAAAATTGCATTTCACAGTATCTCATTTCATCTCTACATTTTGTAACTCCTTCAAAAGAAGCAGGGGGAAAACAATATCACAGGATATTTTCAGCAGGTCATAGGTTGGACAATAGCGCAGCAGAAATCAATCAGCATTTCAGTAATGCAAATGTTTTAAAGAGCACAAGAAGTTGTTGATGCAAGTTTAGGATCTGCTGAACCAACAGGTTTTGAAGCACTGCCGTAGGAAGGTAACTGTGTTTTTTTAGTACCTATATGACACAATCTTTTGTTATACTCCTCTATGACATAATGTTCTGTAGTCATTAATATGGGACTAATCTCACTCATCTGCCCTCCATGGAATGGGAGTGAGGCCAGATCCTTAAGTATGCAAAAATCCAAGAAAAAGATTTATCTGTCTATCAGCATGTATTCATTCCACTTAATTTTTTATTTGTTCATTATCAGCTTAAACAGCACTTCACAATGTAGAGAAATCAGAGGGCCCCTATCAAAAGGCTGAGTAGGTTTAGGGGAAAACAAGAATTCTGCCTCCCCTGAGCCAAGGCAAGGGTGAGAAGCTGCAGAGCAGAGTCAGTACAGGGAACAAAACTCTCTTTTGGTCATATTATAGGAGACAACAGAAAAAGAAGATGGCAAATTACCTCTGATGCCTTTGACAGGTCTGTTTGGTTCCTGCATTCAGCCAGTTGTAATTTTGAATTGTCATAATTGCAAGTCTCAAAGCAATATAAACTGGAATTTGAGATGAGGATCCTGGAGCCAGAATTCATGTTCTGCTGCCCACTCACCCTGAGCTTTCTCTGTTAACTCGGCCATATCACTCAGCCTTAACTTTAATGTCCAATAATTTGAAGGTTTTCAAATATGGAAGGATTAAACAAAACCCCAGATCTTAGTGCTGGCACCAGCTATCAAGTGAAATCATGTCTATGTCCTTCTTGCACATCACACATCTTAAACATAGAAACCACCATAAAATTCTTCAGAAAAAATACTTCCGAATCACTGAGCACAGAGGGTGTCACAGCATGAATTCAGCATCTGAACCATCAGAACTTTTTCTTTTTGGGCAGGCTGACCACCAGGAGCTTCTGCTGTGCCTTCAAATGGCAGTTCTCAGTTCCTTACTAAATCTAAACTCGCACACACAGCAAGCTTCTACATTAAAGCCAAACACCACCTCGTGCTCAAGCCTTCCCATCATTTTGCTGTTTGTTTCCACCTCCAGTTAAACTCTGAATATTCTGTTTTCTGATAGTCTCATTCAAGAAAACCAATGTTTTCCTTGCCAAAGAAATCTCTAGAACTTCTGCACACTCACCTGTGGGATGCCCTACACACCATGGCCTGGGACTGACAAGCCAGTTCATTAACAGCATGTTGTTGGTTTCTTTTTCTTCCTGAAAAATTCCCAGTTTTCCCTCCAGCCCAGCACACAGGAGGGGATGGGTGTTTTCCTGCCTATGTGAGGTATGCAGACCTCTGTGCCCCTCAGGACAATGTTTCACTTGTTCCCCTTCCCAAGGGGATGGCTGGAAGATGCTCCGGCCCCGAGGAGATCAAAGAGCTGCCAGGACGGGCTGGTCAAGCGTTTCCCTTTCATCTGAATATATTGTTTGTGATTCTGAGCCATTCCCAAAGGTGAAGAAGGCTTCTAATCATTGCAGGAAGAGCCCTTGGAGATGACAGCAAGAGAAAAAAGAAGATTAAGGATTGCTTACAAGCACCAGGGAACAGCAGGTTACATATTTGGAGCAAACTGTGTTTGTTGATTTTGCTTAAACAGATTTCTAACAAAGAGTCAGAAATTCAGGCAGCATAAAGGAAACAATCACTTAACATTGGTAGCTTATAATGCAACAGGGGCTGCTTTATTGCCAGGATATCTATTACACTGTAAGGTGTGCATTTTGTAATATTTTGCATTTCTAAGAATTAGCACTGCACTACAATAAAAACGACTTAAATTATTTTCACTACACTCAATAATTTTGCAGAGAATCACCAAATTCAGCAAATAATGTTCTGTGTCCTCATAAATCACACAGAGAAACTGAAAACAAGACAGAGCTCTCTAAAGTGCATAAAACCACCCCAGACCACAGAATTTTAAGTTTCTTAGCACAGCTTTTTCTCTTAGTTCAGCAATCCAGCTTTAAAATAGTGAACTAAAATTTATCCAGATTTCACTTTGTTGTTGTCATCTCTCATAACAAAGCAGACCAAACTCCATCTACACCCTTCTGCTGTAAGGATGAGCCCGTTATCCCTAGAAGGAATCTGATAAGGTTTCTGTAATTCAGCCAAAATGAATACAGATTTTTTTAAAATTTTATTTTTCACTTCTAATTTTCCCCACTGTGGCAGCACTGAAGGAAGACCCAGTGAGGGGCAGGCCCCAGTCAGGGCTCTGTAAAACTGCAACCAACAGCTCTCAGCTGGAGTGAGAGGGTGCAAGGATCCAGGAGCCTGACCCAAGCCCTGCCACTGCAGCTCCTGTCTGACTCCCCAGGTAGCAGAGGGCTGCGACATCACAGCATTTTCAGGGCTGAAATATGTTTGACATCCAAGAATTCCAGCTCATTCAGGTCCACCAAGGGGTTTAAGTGCTGGATGAGGGCCCAGGGCTGCCGTGCTTGACCTCTCCAGGAAGGAAAGAGGCAAAATCCTGGCGCTCCCCAGTCCCCGAGCCCCTCCCAGGGAGACTCTGTGCCAGCAGCCTCCTGCCACGGGCTCCTCTGCACTGCTGCTGTCACAGGAGCTGCACAGTGAAGAATCAGTGAAACATGGTCACCTCCAGAAGCAGATGGAGCTGCTCTGTGCAGAGGAGCTGCGGGTATTCCTCTCCTGCTCTATTTTAACAGTAATATTTTCACTAGAGCAAATGGAAAACCAGCAGTATTAAGTGCAAGTATCTCCTGTATAAATATTTATGTAAGGAAGAAAAAGTGTCCTTGTGTGCAACCACAGGTGCACAGACAAACACTTCAACACCAAATTCCATAAAATAGCCTTTGGACAAGGAGCTGAGCAGTGTTTGGACAGATGGCCAGTTCTTCTAGAAATGCTTCATTTTACCCCCATTGTTTTAGTCAGGGCAGGCTGCTGTAATGGAATCAATATTCTATAGCACACTTTTCATTCAGTAGTTTCCATGAACTATACAAATGAGAGTTTACCACAGCCCAGGAGTAAATTGCAGGGTAACTAAAACCTCGAAGGCACTTGTCTTGGCACAGCATTCACAGAGTTCTCAGCTCAGGCTGGGCAGTCCTGCTGGCACACAAGGAACTGGGAAAGATGAAAGCCTGGAGGGTCCACAGCTGAAAGACTAAAGAGTCCCATCAAAACTGAGAGAGGCATATTAATAAATTTTAAAAATAAACAAATAAAGGGGAAAAACCCAAAAACAAACAAACAAAAATACCCAACCAAAAACGCTTCAGTGAGAAGTGTCTGAAATCTGAATTAGAGGGGAAAATTCTTTCAACTCCTGCAGCTAGCTGAGGCAAGTTCCCTGGTATTTCTTCACTGGGAAGTTTCACTGGCTATACAGCAACTCATGCCTGCAGGAGAGGAGAAGGCAGATAACCAGGATTAGGTGAACTGGTCTAGATAAAGAACTGACTTGAACCTCTGCCCAAGGTTCAAACCCAAGGCTTGCTCTCTTCAAATCAAGTATTAGGAGGCAGTTTTCCTCCTTTCCTTTTTTCCTTGCTTCTCCTTGTCCAATATCTCTTCTCTTCTGTTCTGGGTAAAAGCAGATGGTTTAGGATCTTGCATCCCAGAGAACCTTTTTCCTTGATTTGACAGTCCTGTACACCCTGTAGCTCCTTTCCTGTGAGATGATTTCCTAGATCTGGGAGGACAGGGAGCCTCTCCTGTGTCACAGCCTCTCACTGCCCCTCATGCAGCTGGGGCACCAGCAGCCCCTCCCAGTGCTCTGAATCCTGAGACCCCTGAAGGAGCCCTGCTATTCAAAGATTGTTTAAATCACAGGGTCATGATGATATGCTGCATCCAAAAATTTTAAGTAACCTGGCATTTTAGGGGCTCCTGCAGCCACAGCATCCTCTGACCTGTCTGGAGGTGACACATCCATCCAATGCATGGAGCTGGTGCACATTTGAAAGCTTTCTTGGAAGCATTTCACCAAATAGTCAGTCCAGGCACTGCTGCTGCCCACCAAAATCACATGCTGAATGCAGTTTCAGAATATTCTCTTCTAAAGCTGCACTCTGTGTGTTCTGCAAAGAGAAAAACTTTTTTAGCACTTGAACATATGCTTAAAAGATCTATAAAGCTGCCAGTCAACATCAAATGTCTCTTTGCAGACAGTCTCTTTCCTACAGCCAGGGGATGGTATCAATAAAAAGAAAAAACAGAAGGCCTTCAATGCAGTAGTCATTCCTGCTCCCTTATTCTGTAACTATTTAGCCAATTTAGGAGAAATGCAAGATCAAAATGCAGGATAATTGATGTAAGCTGACACAAGGCCTAAATTTTATCTGCCTTTTCTTATTTCTCTTCCAAAATATCGGAAGATGAGGAAATATGATTTTTAAATGAGCATAGTTAATACACCCTGGAATGAACAATAAACAGCTGAAATGGGCTCCTCAGCCCCTTCTTTTAAAGTGTCTAATGTGTAATCCTGGTAACACTTAACATTCATTTGAACATGAAAAGGCTTCAGGCTAGAGGTGCTAATAAGAACACCCCACACTTCAGCTTTAAACAGACATGGCAATTTGTATTTCAATAAGGGGGAAAAAAATCAGTCTTGAGGAAAGAAATGCCTCCACTCCTCCACTGTATCCATTTGTAGTACTCACGTGCACACTTTCAGCATCACTAATGCAAATCCAGTGTCAGGGAGACAATTTAAATTGCTCTTCAAAAGGCAGAAAAAGAAACATATCATTAGCATGACATCTCACTGCCCTGAAATGCATGAAAGGCTGCTTGTGCTGCATAAAGGTACAGGTAGGTGTAAATGAAAAAATGCATTCTTTGCTTGGTGATAAGGAAAATGTGGAAACAGAAATGTCAGGGTGACAGACTATCTTCTGCTTTTTCTCACTCTGGAGATCTGACAGCTTCACATTGAAGCCACATTGTAATAAGGCTGGAATCCTTTACCTGTTGGGAATGTAGGACTAGTGTTTGCTCCTACTTTAATCAGGAAAAAATAAAAACTCAACTCATCACCAGCACTGTGTCTTGTTCTCTCATCTCCTGGGAGCCTCATCAACATTTTCTGTCCTGTCTAAGTGAATTTTAATTGCTGCAGGCTGACATGTTTTTTTGGTGCCAGCATTTTTGGAGCCAGGTCGGACTTCAGTTCCTGTACATAGAAGAATGTTCTGTAAGAAACCTGGAATAAGTCTTGAAAGCAAAATCCTCAAGAAAATTTAGTTTTAACTGCCTTGGTTTTTTAATGTGATTAAACGACTACCTGAGTTTTTGTGGAAGTCAGAAAGAAATAATTTTTATGAACTGCTTCTCTCACTTCTAACTCATCAAATCGAGTTCAAATGACAAATAGTTACTTCTAAGAGCATGCTAGCAAAGCTGTCCCAGAAAAATCCTGTGCCTGTGTATAGATGAACATTTGTCCTATATACTAGAAATTCTCACTAAGAGATACTGGAAAGCTGAGGGGAAAATCCAAAGCACAAACTGGAATGGAGAAATCAGCATTACTGGTGTTCTCATGATAGAACAGAATGGATCTGCCTGAGCTGGTTTAGATTTGATCCCTGTAGATCCAGGGCACATTTTTGCTGAGGCTGCTTGGGAAGTCACACGTTCCAGGGTGTTCTTTGGGAAAGAGGAGAACATTTGCTGTATGGAAATCAGTGCAGGCTGTTATGGGAACACCTTAAGCAATTCCATGGAAAACCTCAGGATTTGCCAAGCCAAGTTTTAGGCTACAAAGGGGAATGAAAAAGATAAGTAGCTCTGAAAATATGTGGTGGAAATAAAAAGCTGCACAATAAACCCTGAACCTCTCTCTGTGACCTAAAATAAGGAAAATTTGAAGATTATAAATAAATCTAATATATACTTTCTGATATGAATTTCCTAAATACACAAGTTGCTAAAATCTTCCCTCTCTTCCTCATGCACACAAATTGATTTCATCAGCTCCCCAAACCTGAGACATAAGGTTGCTCCTTTTTCTTTTTTCTTTTTTTTTCCTTTTTTTTTTTTTTTAGCTTTTTTCCCCCGTGCTTTTTATGCTTTTGCCACTGTTCAAAAATATCTTCTAAAATCTGATGTAATAAAGACACAATTACATCCATGGGTCCTCAGGAAGATCAATAAGTAAGTTAATTTCCTGAGTGGCCATAGAGCTCCTGGTTTGTGAGAGAGGAAAAAGGACTAAAGGACACAGAAATGTGGGCCCAGAGAGAGCTCCAGCAGCAATCCTGGCTCCCTGCAGCCTCAGACACCTGTGATGTCTGTGCTTTGCTCTCCCCTCCCTTTGCACCCAGACACAGCCCCAGCTCTCAGAAATAAGGAGAAGGTGCAGCCCATTCCCGGGGCCAGGAATGGGCCTGGGGACCCTGGGGACCCAGGGCAGGGATGCAGGGAAGGAGGGAGAGGGGCAGGGAGGGAGGAAGGCTCTGGGAGGGCTTTTCCCCATCCTGCCTTTGGCACAGGAGCACCACAACCTGCCTGCCCAGCCTCAGCCCTCCGGTTCCCTGCCTGCTGCTGATTCTCACTGCTGGGAACAACAGGCCACGGAGCAAACAGAGCTGGTCAGAGAGGGAGGGATCCCTGTGAGGGCAGCCACCCCTCTGCCCTGCTCCAGACATGAGCAGGTGCACACGGGCGTAGGAAAGGGCAAGACTGTCAGATCCTTCTGATGAAGAGAACCCTGAGCTTTCCCATCCCTGCAAAAGCAGCTCCTCTCCTCCCTCCTCAGCCAGGAGCCTGCTGATGCAAGCCTCGGAGGGCAAACTGAGCCAAATTAATGACAAACCCCAAAGCAGCCCAGCTCAGATTGCTGTGGGAACTCACCCACTAAATCATGACTCCCCAGTTTAGAGTCAAAGGTCTGATCTGAGCAGATTTGAATCCATTTTGAATGCACAAGTTTCTTTCACTGTTCCAATTTAACCCAGGAACACCCAGCCCAAACCCAGCTGGCAGATGCAACCCCAGTCCCCCAGGCTGGCACCCCGGGCACTGCAGCAACCGAGGGGCTCTGGGGAAGGAGAAGTGTTCGAGAAGTTAGAACAGTGAAGCCACTCAGTCTTGTGGCTGCTGGAAATGAAGAAAGTTCATTTTCCCTGCACTGCACTCCCTAAAGCTGGGGACCTGGGTAAAGGCTCCGAGCTGCTCGTGGTTTGCACAGCACAGAACCGAGAGAGATGCTGCCATGGAAAAGTGGAAGAGTCTTGTCTCTTGATAGTTACTGCACGTGCAGTCTCACCAAAACTCAGTTCTGACTTGAGGGCTGTCTGGAGCAGTTATTTCATCAGATTTGTCTGTGGGAGAGCTCTAGACATTCCCACCTGTGAACGTTTCCAGGAGGGAACGAATGAGTGCTGAAAAACCGTCATGTTAAATTTAAGGTAATAATGCAGCTTCTGCACTGTGGCCTCAGTTTTCAATCAGCCAGGTTCAAATGCAGCTTATCAAAAGCTCGAGGAGCAATCAAATCCACTTTCATGGGCCTTTAGTAAAAGAGTAACATGTTTAAGCTTTCCTAAGCAGCCTAAAAAAAAAAGCTTACATTAAAAGATGTAACAGATACACAACTATGCTCAAATATTTTTATTTGTCTAACATAAGGAATAAAACAAGTTACAGCAAAGCATGAAATCTGATGAGGATTCTACCTTAAGGAAAAAAAAATTGTCTTTTATAATAACAAATAGTTGGAACCAGCACATTGCTTTCGCGACATTGTTCCCTTCAAGACAAGTCCAAACTGTTCAACATTATGAAAACTCTGCCTATTGCTTTGTACCAGAAAATTTATTACCCCCAAATCATTTACAACAGACAGCACGCATTCCAAAACTGATTTGTTACTTTAGGCCACAACAACTCACTTTCAAAGCTTAAAGAATCCATTATCCTGTGCAAAGGAAAGCCGTGAACAGGACACAGAGGAGCTTCAAGTGGAATTCCAGCAAAGGAAAGCCCAAGAACAGGACACAGAGAAGCTTCAGGTGGAATTCCAGGAAGCAGTTTGGATGGAGGATGCCTGCAAACCCCACCAAAGGATTCCCTGGGAGCCTTCGGGGCACCGTGGATGGGGACAAGATGGAATAGGATTTTTATTCCGTGAAGTGTGTGAGCATTTGTCACAATTCCAGCAAGCTGCTTGCTGGGTTGGGAGGAGGAAGCGAGGCAGTTGGAGAAGTCAAACATGATTAACACAGGAACTCTGCTCTGTGGGAGATGTCATTACCTGCTGACACAGAACGGGCATTTGTCTCACTTTGCTGCAGCACCAAACACAATGTGTGTGTTCAGCACTGCTCTGCTCCTCTGATTTTGTTATGAGCCACAACAGACACTTGGGCCAGTTTGATTTATTTGATTAAAATGCCTCGGACATTTTTCAGCTACAGAGGCCGCTGCAATTTAACAACTGTTGGGCTTAGAGCTTGCCTGAGAGCAGAGGAGTGTTCCACCTCAGGAGGCAGAGCCAGCTCAAGGAGAGCAGGTGGCCAGAGCAGTCCCACAGAAGCTGAGCCATGAAGGGAATTCTGTGTAAGGGCCCCAGGAGGCGGGAGCAGCCCCCGGTGCCCAGGGCACGGGGACAGGGGCACTGAGCTGATGGCACCGAGGGGACACAGGGCCTGGGGTGCCTGAGTCTGCCCTGGCACCAGGCTGAACAGCTGCACCTGAAGATCAAAGGGCTTAGCAAGCAAAGCAAGGCTTAGAAACTTACCTACACACTTGATTTACAGCCTCTTTAATCACAAGGGACAATTCTCAGGAATTTTTTTTTAAATCACTGCAAATTCACATCATTAAGAGTCTTTTTCTACTAAGTTACCACAAAATTTGAAAAGTGACATGGAAACTGCATCTAGAAGTGATACATGTTTGGTTAGCATTTGAAAGTCTGTATTTCTTTGAACTGATGCATATCCAAACAGGTCAACCAGGGCTTTAAATTGTAATCCTATATGACCAAAATACAGGAAACTGCTTTGAAAAGAAAACAAAACCCCAGGGCACAAGTGTGAGTCACTGTGGTGACTCAGCCAGTGGCTCTGGGTGCTCAGCTGCCCCTGGGGTTTGCCCAGAGCAGGAGGAACTGAGTTCTTTGCAGGTAAAAATGTTGTTCTGAGTCCTTTGGAGGTGACAGTGTTCTGAGTTTAACACGTGGTATTTGCAATTGATTTTTAATTCAAAGCTGTGGGACCAAGGAGCCCCAGCATCCCTGAGCCCAGCTTGGTGACCTCAGAGCTTCTCATGACCTGCTCAGGGGCTGGGCAGGGGACAAACTGGGTTCCTTTATCCACTGTCTCTCCCTGGAGTTGTGTTCTAGTGGTCAATTTCATAATCACTACTGCTGGAAATTGATTGTTTTTATTTTTAAAGCTGTTAGACATCTGTTGTTCTGTGTAAACAATCCTGATCTCTCTTTTTTTTAATCCCACACCTATTTTGCTTTCCAGTTCTCTCTTGAAAATATTGACTGTAAAAAATCCAAACTGGCCAAATCCACTCCAAGCTATTCTGAGCACACTGCTGCAGAACAAAGCATAGAGTTAAAAAAGAGCATCATTATCTACCATTTAAATGATTTCCAAAGCTACCATTTAAGACATGGGATTTTCTGTGATCTTTGTCCAAGAAAACTCACCAGTGACCTTAATGAGATTTCTTTGGGCACACACCCCAGAACCAAGGCTGCTGCAGGTGAGCACGGACAGCCAGAGGGGCTCCTCAGCACTCAGCTGCTCTCTCTGTCCTGCAGTGATGTCACACCTGAGAGGGGACAGCACCTCCTCAAAGTGCTCCTCTTGTTTGCTGACAACAGCACATGGGCAGGCTGGGAGAGCTGGCGGGGCTCACCTGGAGAGCTCAGAGCCCCTGGCAGGGCTGAAGGGGCTCCAGGAGAGCTGCAGAGGGGCTGGGGACAAGGACAGAGGGACAGGAGCCAGGGAATGGCTCCCAGTGCCAGAGGGCAGGGCTGGATGGGAGACTGGGGAGAAATCCTTCCCTGGGAGGGTGGACAAGCTGGGGCTGCCCCTGGATCTCTGGCAGTGCCCAAGGCCAGGCTGGACAGGGCTTGGAGCAGCCTGGGACAGTGGGAGGTGTCCCTGCCCATGGCAGGGGGTTAGAATGGGATGGATTTAAGGTCCCTTCCAACCCAAACCATTCTGGGATTCTGGGATTTGTATTTTGGCACGTGGGACCACTGGCTGTGTGTCTGTTCTAAAATCCATTTCCAAACACAGACAAGTTCTGAGCTGTAAATTGGCTTGGAACCAGGCAAGCAGACCAAGTGCAGGCCCAAAACAGATTCCCTGCGTTCTGAAAATCCAAGCACTGCAGCTCAAGCACATGCAGCCACACAAAGCACTGCTAGAGAGCACCCAAAGCCAGGTGAGTCCCACCCCAGCTGGGCTCTCCAGCCAATCTCTGCCTCAAGGCCTCCCTGAGGTTAGGAGGGGGAAATGCAGCCCCACTTCCAATGGAAACACAGCTCCCTGTCCCTGCCTGCAGTTTGTGGTGTCAAGTGTTCCCCACACCCTCTGGTGAACACAGAGCCCCGGCAGTGTGATCCCAGCTCCAAAGGCAGCCAGGTCTCCAGGGCTTTTTGGCTCTTCTGGAAGCAGCAGTTTGCTGCAGGGAAGGTGGGATCAGCACCAGTCAGTGCCCCAGCACGGGCATCACTCCACAGCCTTTGTTCCATCAAAGCCCTGCTCGAGGCAGGTGTTGAAAAGATGGGTTAAAAGGTGAACTTTTAAAGTCCTGAAGGGTTTTTTTTGTTTCCACCTTGGTTTTTCTTCACATTTCTGGTCACTTAGTCGTGTAGCTGAATAGTGAAAACAAGCACTTTTGATTATTACTGTGTTGGAGAAGTTATTTAATCAGACAAGTGAAAAACATTGTCATCATCCCAGCCAGCTCTAGGTACCAGAAGCTTTCGACAGCTGGCTCTCCTGGCCCTCTGTGAGAGCTTAGGGCCACATCCTCATTAAAAACAGATGCACACAACAAAACTTCCAATTGCATGGACATGTGAGCACCCTGGTAGTAGAAGAGCCCCATTTAGAGGATGCTGAAGTATAATTACATCATATTTCCATTAGAGGAATGGTCTCTGCAGCTCCCAGAGAACTTGGCAGAGCATTAAAAGCCCGTCAAGGCTGACCACACAATAACTGAAGGGGAGGAAGAAAAAAACACATCAAACCACAGAAAAAGCCTGAGAAAGGATTTCTGGTGTGCTACTGCACTTTTCTTTGATCTAAAACAGAAATAGTCCTCTGGAAGAATACCTAAGGCACACCACTGAGAAAGTACCCAGCCCACCTCCACCACAACTTTGCTGACTTCCAAAACTCAAAGGGCTTCTTAGCAGAATCCTCTCCTTTCCAAGGACATCCCTGTGTCCTACCCCATCCCCAAGGACATCCCTGTGTCCTACCCCATCCCCAAGGACACCTTCCACTGGAACGTAGGAGACAAAGGTTCAAACTCCAAGAGTGGAAAAGTTCTGCAGAACTGCTACTGAAAACTTTTCCAAATAAGTCCCAACTGAGCATCCATCTTCATTTGAAATCTTCAGGTTTTTCCCAACTCCTGTTTAGAGCTGTTTTTAGGAGATAGGAAAAAAAAAAAAAAAACCCAAAAAAAACCAGAAAGCAAAACCAAACAATGCAGAACCCCCAAAACTCAAAGAAAAACCTTGAAACCCCCATCCAAGCACAGCTCTGTTCAGCCAATGCATCTCCCAGCCTAGGAAATCAGTTTTCTACCTCTGTGAGGGAAAATAATACAAACTCAGAGTATTCCAACTTTCCTACTCCAAGCTGATAAGGATACTAATGCAGGTACTGCTGCATGTTCCTGACTCCCAGTCCCCACAGGAACAAAACCCCACAAACCCACGAATCATCTCAGGGAGACAAGCAATCTTCAGAGAATCAATATAATATGCTGGAAATTAAAACAACAAATGCTCAGCCAAGATGCCTCCATTATCTTACAAATGTTTTTATTAGAACTGAAGTGAATTATTATTATTACAGGAAGATGATGGAGAAAGTCAAAAAAAGAAAGCAAAATTATGCAAGTGGGGTCAGATCAGACTTTTGGACCCAGGCATAGTGACACAGAACCAGTTCCACCAGATGGCAAATGCAGTGTGAGCACTGACACTGTGCCTTTCTGGCTCCCCCTTCTGCTCGCTGTCAAATGAATGTTGATCTTTCAGAGGAAACAAAAACTCTTCTTTCACTGTGTCCTTTTCACAGCTAAAAACATTGCCCAAAGCACCCTGGTGGCCTGATCCCATCGTGTTCCAGATCTGCAGTTCTGCTTCACCTCAGAGATTCACTCAACTCTCTGCAAACAGCCAAAAGGTGAGACAGATGAGCACTTTAGGTAGGCAATTCTGCAGGAGTGGGTGTAGGGACAGAGCAAGAAAACCCAGCAGGTAAATGTTCCATACTCACACTCATCACACATGGCTTCAGGGAGAAGCACCGTGCACACCTCAGGAATGCCAAAGCAATCCTCTCTCGCCCCTTTATATCAGTATTTTAATCTCCTTGCACTCCAAACATGTAAAGTTGCCTTCAGGTGCCAGCTGCAGAGCGAGCCAGCCAAGCAGAATTGCAGCCACAACCTCAGCCAAGCCCTGAGCCAGGGCAATGCAGGGATCTCAGGGTGAGTTTAGACCCTGCTCTAGCAAAAACTCCATCAGAAATGCCAAAGGCAGCTCTTCTTTAGAGCTTAATCCATTCCCCTCCGTTCCCTCCCATCCTCACTTGCAAAAATCCAGAGGTGAGGTTTGCTCGTGCTACCAACACAGGGAGAACAATGTGAGGAATTCAGCAAAGCTCTCCTGCTCTCCATGCAGGTTCTATTGCTTTATAGATTGAGCTGCTTTTGATGTCCTCTTTGATCAGATGTGCTCCTGAACTTCAATGGAGCTATTTCAGAGCAGCACCTGCCCAGCTGACAGCAGAACCAGCACCTTCACATTTTTTATTTCAGCATTGACTGAGAATATTTGCTCTCGATTGCAACAACTGCAAATGAGCAGGCCAACAGCTTCCTAAAAATAGACAAAGTGCAGCATTAGCAGCATGTCATGCCCACCTAGCGCATTTTTTTCTTGTTAAGAATGTACGAAGTACAAAACTCCCTCAGCACAGTGTAGGACAAAGCAAGAGCCAGTCCCTGTCCCAGAGCTGATGTCCAGCACCTCCCACAAGCAGGACCTGTGGACATTGCTCATGTGCTCCATTTCCCTGGCATAGGGAGACGAGTTAGAGAAGGTTTCACTCACCACAGAGAGACCAGATCCCTACACAGAGCACAGGATTGGTAGAAAAAGGAAGAGAATCAGATTTTGTTGCCATGCTCCAGTTTTAGCCTTGTGATCTCCTAAGGGAGTGACACAGCCAGTGTCACCCTGCAGTGTCACCCCTGGGCTGAACTCTCCTCTGTATGGACACTTGCCCAGAGGGCAAGACTGGGACAAAAACAAACCCAAGAAATTTCCCAAACCCCAGCAATCCCACAATGTGTTCTTTAGTCAGAAACTCAAAAAATGGTTGAGAGATGAACATGGCAGTGCTGGGTTGACAGTTGGACTTGAGGATCTTAAAGGTCTTTTCCTACCTTAATGAATCTGTGATTCTGTGGTTCTGAAACCTGACACAAAGCCAGGGAGCAGTTTGCTTGGCAGCTGACTCCAGCTGCTGCTTTTTTCCTGGGTGCCTGAGAGTTTTAGCTGCTGTGACAGATCGTCATCTGCTGGCAAAGGAGAGCAGGGATGCTCAGAACCTTGCCATGCCACTTGGCTTCACAGCCACCCAAATCCCCTGTGAAGAACTCAACTTCCAGCCAAACAAAAGCGCAGTTCTGCTCCTATCTGCAGTGGAAGATCTGTAGGGCAAGAAGCCAAAGCTCCAAAGCTGGTAGGCAACAGAACCCTGAGATATCTGGCTGAAGCCTGCAGAAGAGCACGGAGGAGAACTTGCTGTAACTTTTCAACATTTCTACGCAAAGAAGGGGGCAGAAAAGGGAGCAGTTTCTAAAGCATTCTCCAAAACAAGGTGCAGGGAAGGCAGATTACTTCTGTCTGTGTAGGTGATGGCAACTGTTTAGTTTAA
>JAYDZK010000032.1:19901108-19911517 GCA_034509185.1 Euphonia xanthogaster | reverse complement strand
TGCTTTTCCTGCTTTTCCTCAATTTTACAAGCCTCTCTTGCTCCTGTTCTATTTGCAGATGCACCTGGCTGTTACCCATGGATAACACAGTGCACAGGGCCCTGAAAGGCCCTCAGACAGATTTGTTCTAACTTCCTTTGCAGAAGGACAGAATGAAAGAGCTCTATAATTTCTAGACAAGGAGAAATTAATTTGTTTGCAGAATGACTCCATGGACATGCAGTAAGCTGAGGCAAGACCAGGAAATCCTGAGGCAGGATTTCAACCTGGGGCAGAACCTCTGCTGGAGAACTGCCAGATAAAGACTTTCTGGAAAGGGGAAAGGGATGGGGGAAATATTAATTTAAAAACATGAGTCAAATCCAGGAAACCATAATTTATGGCTTAATGAAAGAAAAAAAAAAAAAAGGCCTAATTTGCCACAGTGGTAAAATGGGGTGATGATGCAGACCAGGCTGAGAGCTCCAAGTGGTTAAGGAAGGGGTCAGGAGGTCCAGACAGAACCAGGAGGAAACACTCTGCAGTTATCTCCTCTGGAGGCAGCAAAATAGTGATAAACCTGTTTACAAACACATTTCCTGAGTGTGTTCATTAAAAATACAGGTTTTAGATCAGTGAAATTCCCAGAGAGAAGTGTCCTGCTGGGGAGGCATGGCGTGGCTCTGCTTGTGCACAGGCAGCTCTGGAGTGAGGGCTGGGAATGCCACGGGAGAGCAGGCAGGGCAGCTGGCACACAGCTACCTCAGCCCTGCACAGAGAGGTGATAAATCATCCAGAGCTTCAGGGATGATGGACGCCTGCCAAACCCTCAAAAATGTTTGAAACTTGATAAGAAAGAAACAAACAAAGAAAAAGTCAATGCGATTTAAGTGCTAGTTCTCTAACTTGGGCAATGTCAATAAAAAAATTATCAGAGTATTTTATAGAATTTATGCCAGACTTCATCAATCTGCACAACCTGAAAAAATCACCAAATAAGACTGATATGAAATCCCAAATTTGTGCATCCAGTTATTTTATTGAAGGCAAATAGTTTATATGTAGAAGCAGCCCTTGATGATTTTCCTGCTGCTATGACAAGGGACAGGGGGTGCTTATTAGCTACCTCGGGCATAAATTTTAATTCCACCGAGCTCCTTTTCAAAAACTGCTTTCAAAACTGAAGTAAACAAGAGCTCCTGAACTGGTTAAAGCATCAATAACTTGTTTTGCTGGAAAAACTGCAAATTCCTTTTCTGCCAAAGCTGAGGAGTTACACTGCAGGCTATCTGAGCAAACCCATCCACTGTGGGTCAGATCCACGTTGTCCTGCTGGGGTGACAGGGACTCTCCTGGCCCTCCATCTGCAGAGCTGCTGCTGTGGCCTCTGCAGGGCAGTGTGAGCTCCCAGTCTGGCACTGCTATCACCTTTGGGCAGGTGGGCAGGTCCTGCTCAGCCACGTGCTTGGCAGGTCCCAATGCACTGCAGTGCCCCTTAGCCCCAGAGTTTCACTCTGTGCAGGGCAAGCCACAGACATTCACCCTCAGAGCCCCTGCAAGGAGGTGCCAAGTGCCTTGCCCAAGGGCCTGGCCAGCTCTCTCTGCAGCTGGGGCAAGAGGAAGCATTACTCAGACAAAAACTGAAGCCCAGCCACTCCCTGCAGCCCATCCCTGCACATCCCTGAGATCCCCCGTGTGGCCCTGAGGCTGCCAAGGAGCCGTCCCTGGCTCTGCACGCCCCTGATGCTCTCCGTGTCCACCTCCGCTTTGGGCAGCCGGTTCCAGGCACTTCCCCAAGGCAGCTCCTGCTCTGCAGGGAAGCGTTTCCCTTCTTTCAGTTGTTTTAAGCCAGTCTTACAGCATTTCCTTCAGATGTTTGCTGCTGTAAGGTTTGGTGCACAGTTCCACACTTGGTTCACCCACCGCACTTCAGGTTTTCCTTCTGGGATGGCAAATCCCTCCCAAAGGAACCCACAGAAGGGCAGCAGAACATGAAGTGACAGGGGTTCTCCAATCCTTGCCCCAGCCACACCCAGTATCACTCCTGCAGGATGTCCCAGCACAGGAAACCCACACATTTCAGTTTTCCTGTGTGTGCTATTGTGAAGTGGAAGCTCTGATCACAATCTACTGATACCTGGCCCAGAGCTCCCAAAAACCAGTGCTGTTGAGGAGGCTTCACTGAACACCAAGACCTCTGGCTCCAACAGAAGTACTCAACATGTGGTTTTACACATGCTGGTATTAGCTAATAAAAACTGGCACAGCAGCCTCGGGCCCGGCCTGAGCTCTGCTCTGCAGAACAAGGGGTTAATCTTTTGTGTGTGAAGTACAGGTGCCTTCCATCACAGCCAAGTGCTGGAGCCAAGCACCAGGATTTTCCCAGAGCCCCCCAATGCAGGGCTGTGTCTCTCAGCCACCCAGCCTGGCACTGGCCTGAGTGCCAAGCAGTGGGACAGAGGGATTGTCACCTGCCAAATGCCCTGACCCCTTTGCTGTGGGGAAACTGCTGCATCTCCTCAAGGCAGTGATTTCCTCTGTCCCATGAAAGCAAAGAGAAAGTGAAGATGAAAAACATTGTTCAAAAGGTGGAAATCAGAACTGTAGCAGAGCAATTTTCTTTTGAAAACATGACAATTGCTCAAGGCACAGGAACAAAGGGGCAAATCCCATTCCCCAGTGTAGTGGGATCAGTAGCAAAGTCATGATGCATCTCTGCACCTCTGAAACAGCTGCCTGGCAAGTGGAGACAGCTCCTGCCTGCTCTGCATGAGCCCTGCTCAGGTGCTCAGCTCAGACCCCCTGCTCCCACCTCTGCTCCGGGAACTCCGGGCACGTCTCAGGTCACAATGAGACCTCGGCTCCTGGGATGAAATCTCCTCACAACTCCCCTGATTTCCAGTCCCAAGCCAGCTCCAGAGGCCCCAGCCCTGGCTCACAGTGAGGATTTGTTCTGCTCCCAGGAGATTTGGGTTTTTCTGCTCTCCCCACACCTGCACTCCCAGGCTGACCCGGTGACCGAGCCCACGCCTGAGCTCCACTCCAGCCCCACAGCACAGTGACCACATATCTTTATTCCATTTAATCTAATAAAAGAACAAATTCCCCAGATCTCCTCCAACATCCTCTTCCTTAGAAGAGCACACTGCCAGCAGCCAAGACACTGGAGCACAGGTCTGTTTAGCCTCAGGAAAGTGCACACAATACCTGCCTGCCTCCCAACTTGCTGCAGCTTGTGCTGCTTTCCTCTGTGGTCATGAAATAAAATTATAGATCAATTTAACCGCCTGGAAGAAACAAACCTATAAATAAGCAGTCATAAAACCTAGAGGACGAGACAGGAAGAAACAAAATCTAACGAACAAGAACAGAGGCTGAAAATTCAATTCCAGAACTCACTGAAGAAAAAATACCGAATTCAACAGTTCTGGGGAAAAAAGGAATTCACCATTTTTCCTGGAAGCACTTGCCAGTGATACATATGCTCTGAACAAGGCAGATTCATGTATTTTATGGTTTTTGCACTTCCGTGCAAACTAGGAGTTGCTGCCCTGAAGATTTTACAGTCTGAGGGTGTGATGCCACTGCTGCTGTAGGTGCAACAATTTAGAAACAAACAGGATTTCATTAGCAAACATCTACATAAATAACCATGCTCCAGATGAGGATAACACGGCCCAAGACATTATAGCACAGCCTCAGAAATTACGACGCACACTCCATATTTGCAAAGATGTGCAACTCCTGGAAGAATTTCCAATCCAACCTTTTCTAATTCAGAGTGTGAAACCATCACAGAAAAAGTACATAGGAACCAACCTGGAACTCAGCCATTTGAGGAGAAGTGCTGAATGGGGTATACTCAATTTTGGCCTTGCATATCACAGAAAAGACACTTTGCCACGCTAGAAGTTTCATCAAATCAGTGTCGAGGATCCTACTGACTTCTCTCCAACCAAGATTCATCTTCACGAATGTGGCATAAGAACCTTGTCCAAAATCCAGATTATTAATAAACACTGACAAGTAATAAAGTCAGAAAGGCCCCTCTTTGCTGCTGTAAGGAAAACAGGCTGTGGAACCCAAAGGCATCCACATGCACGTCCTTCTTAAGGATGGTGGTTGCAGTCTTAGGACAGATTAAGCGATATATTCAAGGGGTGAGGAAGAAGGAAATCATAATATTACTCAATTCTTTCACAGAGCAATTTATTTTCTCTAGTTCTCAATGTTTATTTTAGAGATTTAATATCAGATATTTCAAACTGCAGTTCTGATGCTTCTGGTGCTTCATGGATAACTTATTAACCTGCTAGAGAGAGAATGTTTTAACCTCAAATCCAGCCCTGGAGTGTGTGATTCCTTGCTTGGCTCAGTGCCTGTGCTCCAAGTCAAGCTGAGCTTGCACGCGCAGAGCTCGAGGTGTCTGCTCGGTCTGGGTGGGGATTGCAGAGCACATATCCCAAGGGGTAAACATTTGTTGCTGCTTTTACTGCTTGCTGAGTGAGTTTTCTTCACTGCTGATTTGCAACATGACAAAAAACAAAGAGTAACTCAGAATACGAAGTACCAAGACAAAAACAACTCTGTCTCTTTCCTTAGGGTAATAAAATATCTTGACTGTTCACCAAACACTGAGGCTGCAGAGCACGAGGATTTTATGTCTTAGGTGCTTTGCTGATTCAGAAGAGTCTTTTAATGTCACTTCCAAGTGACACTGGAAACACTTCTGCCTGATATGCTGATGTTGATATTTTTCTCAGCAAGGAAAAAAAATATTTTCACAAATAGATCAGAATTTTCTCTTAAGTGTTTCTCTTAAGTCTTATTTGCTTTTAGGGGGAAAAAAATGGTCAGGAAGTTTCCTTCACTTGAAAGAGAATCCACAGACCTGAGTAGGTGGCACTGTGTGGTAGCAACAAGAAGAGACAATTTAATAGGGTTCTTTCAGTTTCACCTGGAAAAAACCCCATAAAATGTGGGCTTCTTCCTCAAAGTTTGTGGAATTTTGAGTTTGCCTTTTAGCATCCCGGTGTGAGATCATTCCACCCAACAGAAACCAGGGAATGAACCCAAAGATTTTAAGTGCAATAAGAAATAACTGTTTGCGTGTGCCCCCTGTCCCATGTCTTACCAGGCTTGTGCTGCTGGTTACAAACAATCAGAAAGTTTTGAAGTATGAAGAGCCTGTTGTTCTTCACCAACCAAACAGATTTATCTTCACACAGAATACTTTGTGAGGCCTGTTTTTTTGGGGTGGGGTTTGGGGTTTTTTTAACTTCTTTTGGAGTTCTTTGCTGCGTTTTGTTTGGGCTTTTTTCCCCTTCCCACTCCATCCCTCCCCCAGCCCTGCTGTTCCTCCTGCTGACTCTCCAAGGAGTTGTATCCCTGCCACTGGATTGAGCCAATTCTAATCCTTCCACCTGGGCACAAATGCAGTTTTACAAAGGCATCTTGAGACAGAAATTAAGCTACTTAGGACAGAAGAGCATTAAGTAATGAACTTCTTATGGAATATTTATTCATCTATCCATCTGCATTTATGAAAGCTGAGGTGAGACTGAGGAGGGGCAGGGGAACTTCAAAGCCCCAAGCCACAGGTCTCTCTTGGAGATTTTTGCAAAAAGCACCTGAGGAAATATGTCAAGTGGTGGGTGTTATGCAGTGATTTTTCATTAATTTTAATTACTGTCATTCTATAGGATAGTGAGCATCCTCAGACCTTCGCCTCCAAATTGCACTGGGATTGATGCCAAATTTCTTCTCCCTCTCTGGTTCCCTCCAGCAGTATTTAGTAATGGAATCGCTTAAACATGTTTAAATAAGAAGGGTAAATGCCAAACACTTCTGAATGAGAAGGAACGTGCATCTTAAATGGCACAGGACGCCTTTATTCATAATTCCATAAACTGAAAACCTGGGCTATTTGGGATCAAATAGAAGGCTTGATCAGGCTTGAGATGAGAGTAGATGGAACATCCCCATTTAAGGAAAAGCAAAACAAAACACAAAGTGACTCTTAACTTTTCATAAGCATTAGGAGTGCACACTGGGGGAGGGGGAGGAAGAGACAAAAGCACAGAATCAATTCCCTTGATGGGATCTTAGTGGTTTACTTTGAAAAGAAAAACAAACCAAACTATTTTCAGCACTAGATTTGCAATACAGGTGGCATCACCACCACCACCATCATCTTCATCATTATCATCACCACCATCTCCTCCTGGCTCCCTTGAGCCATGATGACTCCAGATCCCATTCTCCCCTCACACCCCCCAGCAGCCACTGGAGAGCTGCTTTTCAAACCTGGGCATTTTTGGGGCAGAGCCCCTTTTCAGACAGGTTATTCTGACAGGCAGAGGCCCAGAGCTCCCACCCTGCCCTGCCTGGAGCTGGCCACGCACCCGTGGCCAGCCCAGCCCAGCCCCTGGAGCATGGCTTGAGCCCAGCTTGGCTGACCACCTCATGAGGCAAGGGCACAAAAGAGGGAAAGGAAAACCAGCAAATTACAAATTTCGTCTTTGGAATGATCATTTATGGCTTGAGAGCAAGATCTCACTTGTTTGTGATGTAATTATTCCATTAAAGCCTGAATCCTAACTGGAAGCTTAGAGGCAGCAGCAGCAACACTCCAAATTTTCTATTTTTGGGTAGCAGATGGTGGGGCAGAGATGGCAAATCCACATTAATCAGAAGTATCTCATGAAAGCTGTGCTGTATTTGCCAAACCAGAGTCTTTCTTTTCCACAAAGCCCTATTTGTAAGGATTCACTTGAGTGAGACTTTCACACAGGTGTGCTGCATCCAGCTCTGCAAAATAAAAGGAATCCTCACCCAAAAGCAGCTGTCAGACTGTGCTGCCCTTGGCAGTTCCCCTCCAGAGACATTCTGTTTGTCCAGTGAGCAAACAGCCACTCATTTTCCTTAGCTTTCCACAGTTAACCAAGGAGTACCTCACCATTTCCCCCCTGGTTTATATCCTTCCACACCCACAAGTGGAGCTCACCCACCAGCTCAGGGATTTTCATGTTTACAGTGCCAGCAGAAAGGGGAACACCTACCACCCTCCCCACAAACGAGTGCCAGCTTGGGGTGCTGGGTAAATCCAGTCACCATTTCTTTCCAGATGCACCCACATTATGCTCTCACTGCCATTCCAGTGGAAATCCTCCCCTCCCTGTGCAGGAAGGCTCCTTGTCACTGCCCCAGGCTTGCCTTGCCCCACCTTCCCCAGCTCTCCCATTCCATTTAGGTAAAGCCAGCTGTGTGCCAGGCCCTGGGATTGCACAACACTTTTTACTCTATGTTTCCTACAAAAAGCCTCCTGAAGAGCTCCATCTGAAGAGGAGAGTTTGCTTGGGGTTTTTTTGGGGTGGGTCTCTTGGCGTGTGTTTGGGGTTTCCCTGTGTTTGGGCTGTGTCTATGTCACATCCCTCCAGCTGCAGATTTCCCTCTGCATTGTCCCAGCCCAGGGAAATCTGCCATTCTGCAGTTTATAGTGTCTTTGAGGTACAATTTTCCTGCAACTACCAGTGAAATTTTGGGAGCAAATATGTGCTGGAGACTCTTCAGGGACCTAAACTTAACAGAGACAAAAGCCCCACGGCCGAGTTACAAGTTTCAGAATTACCCTTCAGTGCTCAGAGTGAAAATGTTAGGAGGGATTTTCTCATCTTTCCCCTACAAAATCTATCTAGTTATCTTGAAGCTACATTCAGCTATTTTAAGTTCAGTTTAACTCATTAATCAGCACTGCACAGGAGGCTGAAGTGTTTTAGACACCAAAGAGAAGATGCAAAATAGTATGATCAAGAAGGGGAAATTCTTACAGGCACAGAGTACAGGAGATTCCTAAAGATCTAGAGAGGTGTGTGACAGCAACGTGTCTGAGATGGGAGAGATAAACCAGCAGAGCCTGCACTAGAAAGGAGGAATCAGGAGCTCCTGAGGGGACCCAGGAAGAACAAGACAAGCGGGAGGTGTCCCTGCCCCAAGGCAGGGCGTTGGAGCTCGGTGATCTTTAGGTCCCTTCCCACCCAAACCATTCTGGAATCCTAGAAGAAGGCAGCCTTGTGTTCTCTTTGGGTCACAGAGGGGATATTTCACTGTGCAAGTATTTCACATGAATACATGGAGTCAGTGTATGACTTAAAATGAACCAGTGGACCTGAAATGCCTCTGCATTCTCTGCCTTTTCAGAAAGAAAGGCAGAAGCAGCAGAGAGAACATCACTGCCTTCCCCATCCCTGTGCTGCATTCTCTTCTGTAACAGATAAAGCATTAATGAGAATTCCTCATGGTCCCCTTACCAACAGCCTGAAACCTTGCACTGGTGAGGAGCACAGCCCTTTTCACATCAGGACGTGATGTTTGTTTACTTTTGCATGACACAGTAGAGCCCAACCTTCGAGAAATATAACGAGGTCACTCCCTTACCGGAGCTCTCTGTGGCTGCTTGGCTCGGAGATTTGGACATGTGAAGAGCCACATCTTTCAGCATCAGCAGATTTACAGAAGACATGCTCTGCTTTGAAACACGGGAAGCTGATCCTGCGGGGCTCTTTACTCCCTCAGCACACCTTGGAGTGCTCCCACGGCACCTGCAGCTTGCGTAATTGCTGTTTCTCCCTCCACCAAACATCAGCAAAATTTGTAGTAGGCAAAGGTGTAATCACAGGGAGTGCTGCAGCCAATTTTCACAGCTCAGACATTAAAAAAAGAAAAAAGCTAATTAGGAACATCTATTCTGGACCTGCCTGCAGTCTTTGTTTATTACCTGACCCCTGGAGCAGCATTACAGGGAAGGGAGCTGGTTTAAGCACGTGTGCTAACCTGGTACATGCACACACTTCCCTGAGTGATCCCGCATCCCTTGATGCAATATTCAATAGAAATTCATCCACTTGGATTGCCTGAGATTTTAAAATAGTTTCTCTTACATGATTAATTTGCCTTATTTCATTTTATGCTCACACATAGAATTAATGAGGATAATCCTCGACTCCCTGAGGTCTCTGAACAGATCCTTCCCACCCCTGTGAGCTGCAGCCTCCTTTTGCCCAGGCAGAAGTCAGAGCTGACCCGCAGCAGCCCCTTTGCATGGAGTGACACTTTTTCATCCACAGGCAAAATCTGGGCTTACCCTGCTCTCTCAGCCTGCCCATCACCTCTCACCTTCCCCTGCAATCCCAGGCTGTGGTTTGTTCTGGATTGATCCCCACATAATGAAATCTAGCAGAGCTCATCTAGGAATGCAAGGAAACTTCATCAAGAAGTTAATTTTTTAAGAAGTATGCAAATCTTGAAATTCTTCCTTTAGCAGACTTCTTCCGTCGTATTTTTTGACTCACATTAACACAACTTCCTTGACCTCACCTTGTCCACCTGCTCTTTTTGAAATAAACTGTGGTCAGCTGCAACATGCAGCAGCGTTGTGGCTTCAAGAAAGGCCCCAGTCTTCATCTGTGACAATGCTGCATTTTCTGCACAACGAAGAAAAAAGGTTTAGAAGAAAAAAACATGTCAGAACATTAATTTGGACCAATAATACAAGCCTATTTTGTGAAGAGTTTAGTAAATCTTTCCTTTCACCACTTCCTTCTACCCCTAAAGGAACTATTCTTAAAAATACCAAACCAAAACAACAACAAACCCCCAAATCTTGTAGATTAAGAACCAACAAGGCTGCTCCCATCACCACACTCCTGTCTGAGTGCTCTGACCCAGTCCATCAGCCTCTGAATTTGGGCTCAGCCTCTGGCTTTGAGTGCATTCTCAGTGGCACTTTGAGGAGGGGCTGCCTAACTCCCAAAATAATGAGCCCTGGCTGAGGTCTGTACATAAAATCATGGTGGAGAGGATGCAGCACTTGCCAGAATGCACACATGGGTGACTAAGGATGCTTAAGGGGATGCTGCAGTAAGGAGATACCTCTCATGTGACTGATCAGAGTGAAAACTGTATTCCAGTTTATTACACTGCCTGCAGATATGAAATTCAGTGGTAATTGTTTGAACTAGATTCAGCAATACCTACCACAATCCACTAATGAAAGAAACCTGTGTTGTCTTGCACTGTTGGATTAGGATTGTTAAGTACATTGTATTTTTAGAACAGCAATAAGGATCTTTTACACTGCTCATGAAACACACAGCACAGGTTTAACCAGGCAGAGCAACTCGCCTGGCTGGAGCAGAATGGCAGCAAGAGAAAAGCTGGGACTGGTTTCTGCAGGGCACAGGAAAGAAGGCAGCAGCCTTAACAATGCTAAAATTCTACTCTGTTTCATACCCTGATCAGAAATCTTTGGTGTTTGCATTGTAAAAATGGTTCCGGTTTTGGAGTTTTGTAGGGGTTTCCCTTCCCTTCCCTTCCCTTCCCTTCCCTTCCCTTCCCTTCCCTTCCCTTCCCTTCCCTTCCCTTCCCTTCCC
>JAYDZK010000032.1:19876228-19892328 GCA_034509185.1 Euphonia xanthogaster | reverse complement strand
TCCCTTCCCTTCCCTTCCCTTCCCTTCCCTTCCCTTCCCTTCTCCCCTAGTCTCCCTATTCCCCTTTAGACAAAAAGACTGAAGGACCAGCACAGCATTCTCCACCACTGCTGTTCCCAATTTTGGTCAGATGCAAAACCAGCTGTTATGAATTTTGAAAAGTGTGGGTTCAGCTCATCTGACTCGAATGTGTGGCCAAAAGGTGTCCCCAGAGCCAGTCCCAGGGGGGATGGCAGCCTGTGACCCTTCCAGCCTGGGGCCAAACCTGCCCTGATCCACCCCTTGGTCCTCCAGGGCTGCTGGATCACCCCAGCCAGGAGAAATTGGGCAGGAAGTCCTGCAAGGCTGGACGTGGCTCTGCTAATAGGGACTCCAAGGCCACAGAGAGCCCCAGGCCCAGCCCTGCTGCAGGGCAAAACTCCTGACTCAGGGAAGATGCTTACACCCCTCACACATGGACACACTCCCCCCTTCTCTGTTGCAGTCTGGATGTATGATAGATTTTCATGTGGAATGTTAATATTTTATGTATGCAAATTTTTGCCCTTTTCAGGAGATTTTATGCTTTGCCTCTTATTCCAAATTTTCAGCTTTTTTACATACAAAGAAAAAAATTAATATTTTGACTTACACATAATTCATAGTGCAATTCACCACAGTTGGTGACTTCCTGGAGTTCCCTATGAGGGTTCCTTGGCTCAGTGTCTCCTGACTAACTCAGGTGACAACAGCTGACAACTGCCCTGATAGGAACAGCAAGTCCTAAATCAATCCAGAACAAAAGTGGAAGAGGAAGGAGGTACCTGCTGCTCTCTGCAGTTCAATACACTGACAATATCTACATCTCAAAGAATTCACTTGTTATCAAAGAGCCCTGGAATGCTTTGGGGTGGGAGTCACATAAAGCTCAACTCATCCCACCCCAGCCATGGGCAGGGACATCTCCCACTGCCCCAGGCTGCTCCCAGCCCTGTCCAGCCTGGCCTTGGAGCCTGCCTGGGATGGACCCATCCAGGATGGCAAAGTTAAACCTTTCTCCTCTTCTTGCCCCAGTGAAGGAATGGCTGGGAAAAGCAAGGCAGGGACAGACAGACACATCAGGAGGCTTTACCAAAGCTGGGAGCCCCAGTGCTGGGGCAAATAAAGCTCTCAGCACCTGGCCACAGCTGCACAGCAATGTAAAAGTGCACAAAGTCCAAGTTCTTGTTCAGCTACTGTGAATATATGAAAGGTTTACATAAAACACAGCAGTGGTGCTCTGCTGCTGGTTTTCTACAAATTCAGGAAAATGCTTTTAACACACAACAGCTCCTTGCACTGCATCTGTTCTGTGAGCTCTGCTGGGCTTTTTAAGCCTCAGTATTGAAATGATAGTGGGTTTAACACTTTCCAAAGGCTTTCAAGTCTGAATAGTTCAGACCTGAAGTAAGTCTTCCCTTAGGGATTTAATGTATTTAATTATCTCTGAAGTTTTATCCATCATAATAGCTAAGTGAAATCATTGCTCTTGTACAGAACAAAGGGAAGCCAAACATATAAATCAATATTTGATTTTTTAAAGTTATTTACTGGAGTAACACATGACAGACATTGAAGCAGTAAAAGAATTCCCAATAGTTATTTTTTTTACAAAATAAAAATTTAACAAAAGGTTATTTTAAAACAACAAAATTCAAGACTAATTAGCCAAGAAAAATGGAAATGTCAGCAGCATGGTGGGAGAGGCAAAAGGATGAAGAGCAGAGACTTATAATTACTTCTGCATAACTTCTGTGGGGTTGGTTAAGACTTGACTGGTCAGTGCTTTTATGAAAGTGATCTTGAACTCCCCTCAAGATGCAAAAGACCTTCACAAAAGCCCCAGGTAGTGAGACCATTTTGTGAGTGTTGTTCCACTGGGAACTTGGTACTGCTTTCCTTTGTGGTGACATCTCTGTGCAATCTCTGGAGCTCAGAAAGGGCTTGGGGACATCCGCTGTTTTCCAGTTCTGTTTTTCAGCAAATCATAGCATTCCTCCCCCGAGATGCACAAACCTATGGATCCCATGCAGTCTGTAAAGTGGGAAGTGTGCACCCAGGTGGTATTCAGGGGACTAGCTGAATTTACCTGAATTAAACCTCCATTTACTTATTATTATATCCCTAAACTCTGTTTTACATTGCATGTATTTCCTGTCATCCTATTAAATACACAATCTACAAGGGATACAATTTGAATAATTTCCCAACCAGGCATAAAAAAGTTGATTAATTCTCAAGCCCATTAACCAATGCTTTTCCTCTTTGCATGGATCCCTCATTCCCCCCTCGGAGTGGTGGTGGTTGGAGCCGCTGCCACTGCCTGCCAGCCCTGCTGCCACTGCAGGTGGAGCTGGGAAAGGGCTCTGCCAGGGTGGCAGTGCTCACACTCCACTGGGGGAGTCAGCACAGGCATGGCAGTGAGGGAACGGATCAGAGAGCAGCCCCGAGCCCTGCTCGGATCTGTCGTTCCCCCCCCCCGCAGTACCTGGAATTCCTCTGTCCTTCCTCCAGCTCTGGGACATCAGCAGGGCCCCACCCTGCTCAGACAGACAAAGGCAATGCCACTTCTCTGATAAGGAAGTTTGAAGCATTTCCTTGGATTTATCAGCTCTCAGTGTTTCCTGGCCCAAGGAGGGTGAAATCTGAATCTCATCTCCTGTGCTACTGCAAAGGATACAAGGACAAAGCTTTACCCCAAAAATACAATGTGGAGAGTTTGATAGAAATTAGAAATCAGCAATTTATTCTGTTGGATGTGACTATTGCTGACAACAGTGGAATAACAGCTTTATGAAGGAGATTCAAACGGAATCCCAATTTACAAACAATAAAATAAAAGCACAAGGGGAAAAACAACTTGCACATCTTCCCAAGAGGAACCAGGACTCCTTGGGGAATAGAATCCAAGAGCCCACATCACAAAATCCCTGTTAGAGGTCCTTCATTTGGCAAACACCATAAGTAACAAATGGTAACCAGAATCTATTCCAGTTGTGCAATGGGTCTCAGGTACAGCCAGGTGTGCATCCAGACTGGATTCTCCCTATTTACAGTGGAGGGGATGCAGTGAAGGCCCACAAAACTGAGCCACATATTGCAGAATTAATTCCAGGTGAAAACTGGAAGGAGAAACACAAGCACAAACTGATCAAGGAACAGGATGTTCTATACATTTACCAACACCTGGAGAGATGTTCAATTCAAGGAATTCAATAAATTATCCCAACCAGACTGTTAGAAAGTGAATTCCTGGGCCATTCTGGTGTTCTGTTTACAGGTAACCCTGCAGCAGTTAGATACCAATCACATCACCACCACAAATTTACAAAGAACTAACAGGAAAAGAGCTGCAGTCCAACACACCCACCCAAGCTTCTTTAATCCTTTTTTCTTTCAGGCAAATTCCAGACTATTCCCACCTGCCTGCTGTGCCCTTGCTGATCAGTTACCCTGTTGTGCTGGAAGTGAACCTGCTGCAAAAGGTTAAGGTGGCTGCACTGTGGCAGAGCCAGTCAGTACAAGATGTACAAAACTCTCCCCAGAGGAGAGAAGGGGAGCAATGGCCCTGATGTCCAGTTCAGGAGCTGTCTGACAGGGACCTTTTGTGTTCTTTCATTCAATAAAAGGTGTTACTTTCAGAGACTACTCCTTTAACCAGCCCTAGAATGATCAAGAAGGATGTCCTGGGCACAGCACCTGTCTGAGACATCAAGTTTATTGATTTAGATAATTTGGTGCAAAACAATGCAACCTCACAAAAAATATGCTTGTTCTTTGGTTTAATAAGAGCCTTAAGATGTGAAGCTCTTTGGCTTACACCCTCAGAGGATACCAAGGACACCAGAAGAGGTAAGGTTTACCAAGGGAATTTTGTCTATCCTGCCAGTGAGCTGGAGGTGCCACACTGCACAGCCCTCACTCCTTGGGCACCGTTCTGTGTTTGGCTGCTTTGTCCAGAGGATCAGTAGAAAAACCTTGTAGTGACACAGTCAAGATTAAATTCGGATGCCTGTGCTCTGCAAACAGCATCCAGAATGACCTGCCTTACAGAACTCACTAAACTTCCTTTAAATTAGTTGTCACTACCGATCTGGAGTCATTTGGGATTGCTGTCTGCTTTTCCAGATGCCCCATTTGTCTGCCTGTATGTACAGGTTAGGAAGCTGCACAACTGACATTGCTCAAAACTTTGCACATCGAACTTTGCAGGCAGATTCTCTCCTCTGATTTAAACTTCCAGAAAATGATTAGGTTATCATTTTGCCCCAGCACTTTGTTTTCAAGAATTCTGTCCCTGGAATTTGTGAGGATTATCTTGATCTGGAAAAGATTCCCCCTTCCCTCGTTCCTGCCCTGGGCACGTCCTGACAAGCCGCGGCATTCCGCGAATGTCAGGGAGCAAAGGCAGCAGCAGGGCACTGGCACTGGGGACAAGTTCCCTCTGGGCCAGGACCAGCTCCAGATCCCCAGCTCCTCTGGGATTCCAGCATTTCTTTCCTTTCCTTTACAAGACTAGGATGACCAGTTTGCTCCAATGAAGAGTTTGCTTAGTGTGGAGTCTGAAGACTCTTCCAATGAATGGGCACCTGATCATCTTCCTTATTAAATCAGTAAGTTAAGAGCCTCCCAAACCTCAGAGAATGACTCTGGATTCACCATCATAACTTGTTCAAGAACATTCTACCCTCACCAAAGCAGGGATCAGACTGGGAACTTCCTAGAGCCAGACCCTCTGGAGATGTGGAATATTTCCTCAATTTGTCTACAACCAAATTGGAATGGTTTCATTAAAAAAGCTTTTTTTAAAAAAAAATCCATTAACCATATCAATAACCAAAAGAGTTAATGTAACTCTAAATCTTAACCCAAATAGCCCTGAAGTCAAGGGAAGCCTTCACTGATATAATCCCACCCCAAGAGCTGTTGGGGCACTCAGAGGGGCCATGCCTGGTTCGGAGCTGCTGACACACACAGACCTGTCACCAGGTGCACTCAATTCAAATTGAGGGGATTTTTCCCAAGAAAAGACATCATAATTCTTCACTGGCTCACTGCATCATCCATCAGAGACACTTTTATTTGCAGGTATCAGGGCCTACATCTCTAACCTGTGTGAAGTGGCCAAAATTACTGTTCCACCAATTCTGAAAGTGAGACCTTGAGGTCAATGGTTGTCTGGCAGACCTGAGTCATCCTCTAAGCTCTGCAGAACTGGAGCTTGGCATCTCCATTTCACAGAACTGAAGTGCTCTTCCCAGTGGAACTGAGCTCCCATAGACCAAACAGGGGAGTAAGCTGCCCTGTATTGAATGAGTGGCTTTGGACACACCTCTTGCTCCTGGTAAAGTGCAATAAATGCCCCACTGATTCCCTGTCTCGATAGTTTAAAAGTGTAAATTCTGCACAGGTGGCAATTCTGCTCACAGAATTTGCACTCTGCTCATGACCTAACCCTGAGTGTCCCAGTTTAACCAAACCAGAAGACAACTGTGGATGTTTAAGGCATTGAGAGCTTATCTCCACCTGATTTGATACAGTCAAATGAGTCTCCCTTTCCAATGGGCACTGGGGGCACTCAGCCTCCTCCCCAGATTCCTCTGGTGTCTCACCAGCCCACGAGGATGTTCTGATGCCACAGCCCAGCAGAGCAGCAAGCAGCCACTGCTATCCTGTAACAGGGGAAGGGCAGCAAAGTCATCCAGGTGCTGCTTTTGGTTTTGTTTTTGCCTTCCTTGTGTTCCTTACCACCTTTCATTTTCCTGGGAGCCCAAGAGCTCCCATTTGCAGGGGAGACACAGGGATTTCCTGCAGCACTGTGCCACAGAGGTGCTGGCACCAGAGGCTGCAGCCCCCACACCAGCAACTGCAGCTGTGTGAAACAAGCACAGGCAGAGCTCAGAGACAGGCTGTGCTACCAGAACATCCTGGATGTGCAGCACAGCTTCAGGTATTGGGAAATGTTCTCCTCCAGCAGCTCAGAGCCTGTGCCAGAAACCACAGCTCTGTGGGCTCATGGCAGCCATCCCCCATGTCACATTCTGCAGTGTCATACACCCCTGAATAAAGGGGGACAAAGGAAATTAAACAGAGAAATCATTAATCATTATTACCAACAGGGAACAGCACACAGAGACTCGAAAAGAAACAGGATAGGACTCTGCAGCCCACACACATCAGAGAAAGGACCTTGCATGAGGAGACAAGATAGCAGCTGGGCACATGAGTGGTTTTCCAGACTGTTAATTCCAGATGCATGATTTCCCTTCCTTTATTACAAAAATTAATAAAATAAAAGCACAAAACTGCCATCATTCTCTAATAACTTCTGTTCATCACTGTGTAGTGAACAGAAACAAGCCTAGGAATAATGGGTTCTGGGACTGTAAGGAGCTGGTTATTGTTTGAGTTTCTCTTTGGCCAGAAGAGAATGAAGTTACAGATCTGCTGTTGCAATTTGTGTTCCATGGATTTATCTATTAAGAAGACCTAGGCAAGGTCTCATTACCAGAGCAGATGAAATGACCAATGCCAGCAGAGGCAGAGCTGCTGCAGGTGGACTGGCCCCAGTGAAGCTGCTGGTTCATGGTTGGCTCCTCTGAGGTCTCAAAATACACAGCTTTCCTGCAGCTGGGGCACTCAGAACATTTCTCACCTGTTTCTCTAATAAGAATTCACCCTCTCCCTTTTTCAGTACTAGGGAAGTCTCTTACTTTGGGCCGGGTAATTTTGTGAACCCTGATGGAACTTAGAAAGCATTGTCCCTTGCCCCAGTCCAGCTGGGAATAAGCTCAGTATCAGAGACAGCTGGGAGAATCCCACCAGCTCCTTAGGAAGGAAGATAAAAAGATAAAGGTTGAAGAAATTAGGAAAATGACAACAAACATTCTTTCTCAGCTATTAAACTTAACAGTCTACATACAGTTTAATTGCTTACTCTGTTTTTGGTTTTGAGCATATGCTGTTGTAATCATCAAGTAAAAACAGGGTATGAAAGATAAGTTTGTGGATAATGTGAAGGCAAAAAATGTTGAGGCATACTATACCTTGAGTATTTATATTCCTGTTTTTATAATTATCTTAATTAAAGAGTAATTATTGCACTTACAGATAGGCTTATCTCTAACATGAAACTACCTGTCTACCATAATAAAAATTGGAAAACATCAAAATTGCATTTTTTACTGTCTTTAATAGCTGTTCTGTACTCTAAATGGTGTCTTCGCCACAAGGAAAACACATTGTTATATTCCCTTGGTATTCTTAACGTGTCAAAAGCAGGCAGGTTGCTAAGAATGGAAGCAGGATTTCCAGAAGCACGGAATTAGCTGGCTAAGGAAAATAGGCTTTCACTGGAAGTGAAAGGAAAGACAAAACAATAAACTGCTAACACAGGGTTAGGTGAGAGCAGCAGGAAAATGAGGCAGAAATCTGTGCAGGTCCCTGTGCTCCCTGTCTGTGCCTGGGGACAGCTCCTGGGGACCTGGCCCTCACCTTGACAGGCAGAGGGAGCCAGGTGCAGCTGGGGTGGCTCTGCAGCTGATCTGGTTATCAAACATTTCATCAGCTGCTCTTTTTGGCTGGCATCTGCCTCGGGATTGCCCTGACAGGGCAGAGCCAGAGCTCCTCAGCCCCTCCCTGAGAGCTGTCCTGGACACAAAGGAGCATTTCTGTTTGGGATGAACAGCAGCAGGCAGGAGCACACAGGGATCATTTTCCCTGGCACTGACCTCTCCTGCAGCCACTTGACACCTCAGCTGCACTGAGCCCAGATCAAAGTGGGGCCAGGACAGTGGGACAGGCTCAGGGAGGACACTGAGCTGCATGGGGACCTGGCAGGGAAGCAGGTGGGACTTTAAAACAGTTCACAGACCTTACCCAGCATGTTTTAAACACGGCCTGGAAATAAATTAGGCAAGGTCTTCTAAAGCTGCCAGAAGTCAGAGCGAGCCTTGCTCGGGAAGCACTCAGCAAAGGGGTCAGCTCTGTCCCTGGTGCATATGTTGGTTAAATAGAGGTTACTGCAGTCAGCACCTGAGGCACCTTCTAACCCCACCTATTTGCTCAGTCTAGACATTTTCCCCCTTTTATTTAAAATTTAATAGAGGAAAATGATGTGCTGGATGTTACCCAAACCCCTCAGCTGAGCCTGAGCTTCCTTTGCTTCACTTGAAGCAAGCCCCCCATCAGCACCACTAAACAAAAACCAAACCAGAAAACCAACCAAAAACCCCACAAAAACCTGGCCCCCAACAACTCACAGAGATCACTTCAATATAGCACCTTAATCTTTTAACTAATAAATAACAAGACAGAGAAACCACTGCCTACATTGAGACCAGAGAGTTCTGCAGCTGCCCTGGAACAATCACATCCAAGGCTGACATTGATGGCAAGATACACAATTTATTTGTGTGACTAGAGAAATTACTAATCTGTCCAGTTTATGTGTTTTCAGAAAAAAAGGAGAATTTCCAAATTGCACAGCTATTTTTGACTCCCACAGGCTGTCAGTGATGCCAGCAATCAGCTGTGCTTGCACTGCTGTCCAAGGGATGCCTCTGGGTTTTAAAAGTGGAGGTGTTCCCTCTGGAGTTTTAAAAGTGGGGGTGTTTCCTCTGTTGCATGGTTTGCAATAAACCTGAGCTGCTGTGGGGCAGCCCTGCCCAGGCTGGGGGCTGGAAACAGAGCATCTTTAAGGTCCCCCAGGATTCTGTGATATCTGTGATATATTCTGTGACCTAAGTGCTCAAGGAGGCTCAATCACCAGACCTTGGGGAAAAAAATATTGCTAAATAAAACTTTTGACTTTTATTCAGAACAAATAGACTTCCCCTCTAATTATCTGTGCCAAGATTTCACTGTAATAACGAGTAGAAGTGGCTCTGCAGAATACTGAACATAAATGTCCTGCACACACAAATCTGTGAACCAGGTGCAGTCCCGCTTTGGAAAGAGCTTTCCTTTGTTTCCATCCTGCCCTCCAGTGGTTTAACCGGGGGTTAACTGGAAGACAGGTCAAGGCAGAGCTTAAAAAAAGCACCAACCAAAACATTTTAGCCTATTTTTCTGACTGGCTACCGTACAAAAACAAGACAGGTCCCATGCTACAATTATTCTATTTGCAAAAATCAAACAAAATAAGATTTTTTTTTTTGTCTGATGAAGTATTTTACCTGCTGAGAAGAGGGTTAAAAAACCTGCATAATTCCCTCATCCACAGCACATACATGAATGGTTATTATTTCCACTTGTACAGGGCCTTTGTTTCACGCTGACAAAGCCTAGGAGAATACTGATTTTATTCTGCAGAACAATGGGTGTGGAAAGGAGTTTTTTTCACAGGGAGCCCATGAGATTATTGCTCACAGCACCCAGCACTGTGAACAAAAATCTGCCACAGCAGCATTCAGCCCACAGCAACACTCAGATGTGGATGGGAACTGTTCCTCTGCTGAGCAGGGGGGGGTTTGTCACCCTCCACCCGAAATGCTCTGTCCTAGCACCCAAACCAAACCAGTTCAGTGCCCAAACCAAACCCACCCAGTGCCCAAACCAGACCCACCCAGTGCCCAAACCAAACCCACCCAGTGCCCAAACCAAACCAGTTCAGTGCCCAAGCCAAACCCACCCAGTGCCCAAACCAAACCCACCCAGTGCCCAAACCAAACCCACCCAGTGCCCAAACCAGACCCACCCAGTGCCCAAGCCAAACCCACCCAGTGCCCAAACCAGACCCACCCAGTGCCCAAACCAAACCAGTTCAGTGCCCAAGCCAAACCCACCCAGTGCCCAAACCAGACCAGTTCAGTGCCCAAGCCAAACCCACTCATAAACTAAAATTATTCCATGTGAGGTGCCCCTACCCAGGTGCCCTCACCTGGGTGAGGACACAAAGAATGCATAAGACACAGAGACAGGACCATGCTCCTTCCCAAATAAGCAGCAATTTCTGCAAAGTTCTGCTAAGCACCAGTGAATATTGTTTTTACAGCAGCCTTTCACAGCAGTAGGGGTTTTGCACAGCCAGTGGATACCTGGTGTGAGACTGATTTCAGAATCAAATACCAAAAGGGAAGCACACACATGAGGCATGGCAACAGATATCCCAAAGGGAGTCAGACTTCCATTACAGTCTGGAGTGGAACAGTTCAAAGGTGGAGGTCCCACCAACACCAGAGCCATGGTTAGCACTAAAAAAATATGAAAAAATATTTTAACAGAATTCAAAATCTGCTCTTGTTTGGCCTTCTATTTCTGAACATTTCACCTTCAATCAACTGAATTATTCAGTATTTCCCATAAGGGCACACTGGACTGGTGCAGGTGAAGCCTTGGCTGGGCACAAACACTAATCCATGAGCTCAGCTTTCCTCTCGGTGTCACCAGAATGGCTGAAACAGTAAAAGGAGTTTCTGTGACCTCACAGAGCTCCCTGGAAAGGGAGGGCAGCATTTGGCTCGAGCTGGGAACATTAAAGCCTTTGATTGATCCTTGTGAGCCATTAGGAAATGCCCCAGCACCTGCACACCAACACAACTGTGGGTTTGGATAAACTTCTGTTGTGCCCAGAAGCAGGATTATATAAAGTACAATAAGAAATTGAGAGCTTCCCATTCCTGTCCCACCACATGACACAATTTTTTCCAAAGGGAATGTTTAAACATTCTCAATTTAATGTTTAATCACAGGGATGCAGAAAGGGGGAAGGAAAAAAGGGAATTAATGATTATATTACTAAAATGAAATACAACCATCTGTAAAATTATTCCCTTCATTTACCATAAATGGACATGAGAGGGAAATTGGGGGCATCTTGAATAAGTTTTAATAATTGATAATAATAATAGTTTTTTTATGGCAAACTTCCAAAAAGCTGTGCTGATCTTTAATACTAGTTCCTCCAGACAATAAGAACACTGAATTTTTTAACATAATGTTAAAAAACTAGAATCTGTGCAGTTTTCACAAAACATAAGCGTTCTGCAAGTGCCAGGTCCTGCACTGATTACTGTCTCCTAGCTCATTAGTGAACCTCCTCACCCATCCAATCAGAATGTCTCTGGTCCATTTCCCATCACTTGGGATTACGAAAACCAGCTTGGCACTCAGTCAAACTGGGACAGCTTCACTGATAAAGGCAGCGGGGGAAGCAAATAATTTGTCAAATCTCACAAGTGCTAAACATGGAGAGCCCTGGGCATCAATCCCCAGGAGGGCTCAGGCAGGGAGGGAAGGGCAGCTCCCAGAGCCCCCAGCAGCCCCGGGGAAGGGCAGCTCCCAGAGCCCCCAGCAGCTCTGCTGCCACACAGGGGAAGCCTGCCAGGTCCTGGCTCACACTGGGGCAAGGGGAGAATTGAGAAAAGACTCCTTGAGCTGCACCTTCGTTAGGTGAACATCCCTTCTTCATGCCACAGAGCTGACTGCCTGTCATCTGCTGGGTGAAGGAGAATCCAACAGGTTCTTCTCATCAGGGAACCTCAGGGAATTTCAATTTCATGGCAAAGTACTTAGGAAGAGCCTAGGAAGTAGCCAGGGTGCCACCTTTAGCTGAATTTACCTGGTTCCATGTTACCTTTAGACATGACTGTTGTTTTGTGCCATCTGTAGTTTTGAAAACAAAAACTCCAACCATGCATGCAATCTGTTTGCCAAAGTAGTGTTCAAAACTCCACATTTTTGCTGATGGCACTCATCAAAAAGTATATTTCATTTTTGTGGAAAAATATTTGTACCTGTTAGTAAAATGTCAGACCCACCTGAACTTGCCCACCTGTGTGCTAACAGTGCTGCCCACAATGTTTGCTCTCACACTGGGATGGTCAATTCAAACACACCCAAAGCCTGTGCCTGAGCTCTCCTCTTTCTGCAAGGACACTGGAGGAGCTGAGCTCTTTGCAGAACAGTCAGCATTGTCACAGCATTGGCAGGGCAGGGGTTACCCCCAAGAGCTCAGTGTAATGTTTCCCCAGAATACTCATTGCAATGTTATGACCATTGTAGCTACATCTCTTTTCATCTAAAACTATGCAGGGAAGAAATACGAACAAGAATTTCATGTGCTTTTGCTTCCCTCAGTGTCTCAGGGCTGACATTTACTATCAGAAAGGAAGGTGAATTCTTGAGTGGGATGATGGCCTACAGAGAAAAACAGCCTCTGTTTTGCTCAACACCTTGGTATCTCTGATACGGATTTTATGCTTCCCAGGCCATTGCAGATCCTGTGCTCAGGGCAGGGCCTCTGTCTGGCTAAAGATTTAAGATGCTCCTGTCTCCTCTTTGTGACCAGTTCACCTTTATCCCACAGGCTCATTTCTCAGCTGCTCCAGATACTTTGCCTCCCTGCCCTCCAGTTGTCCCTCCTGTTTCTTTTCATCTGGGGCTGGCTCCTGAGTTTTAGGAAGCAGCAGCCAGCCCCTAGGGCTGGCCCTGGGCAGGCAGAGGGCACCACTGCATTCCCAGGGCTCATTCCCAGCTGAGCACAGGGGTTTGCATCCCCAGGCAGGTTCTGCAGGACAGAGATGGGGCTGGGAGTGTTCCTGTGGAATTGCTTGTGTAACTGCTCATGGGCATCCTGCCCAAACCAGACACTGCTTATCCACCAGAGGCAAGACCCACACAGCCTTTCAGCACTGGGAACAAGCCAAACCAGCTGCAGCCCTCCCACCTGTGTGTCCGTGGACTCTCCTGGACTCTTCAGCAGTAGCTGTTCCTCCTGCATTGTGCAGTGCACATTGCAGACATTCACACCAGCAGGAGAGCAGCTGCCTGTACAGAACCATGGCACTGCTGCAGATGTTCCAGTCACTGCACAAAGCACAGCTCTGTGCCCCAAACCCTCTGTCACAGCAGTGTGCAATAGATCAGAACTTACTGCCTTTGACATGACAAAGAATCTCCTCTGCCAGCATCCCCAGCTCACAACCAGACAATTAATTCTCATTCTTGCACCAGGGCAGGTACTCCAGAATTAATAACACACTAAGGAACACCTTTTTAGGGAAATTCCTCCTTTCTGGGATGCTTAATCAGGTATTCTGAGAGGAGAAAAAAACCTGAATGCCTTTTTCTCTAAAAGAAAGCACAAGAAATAATTAGAAGAATCACAGACAGACAGTTTTGTTCTTTTACAGTGAAACACTGGGGATGTGAATTACAGCAATTCTTTAGGGACCTTGCTTCTTTGGAGCCAGCTGGATGTGAGCTTCTGTCTGGAAGGTATTAAGGTGTGTTAGTATGGCATGATGACCGAGTACACCCAAGACTCAGCTGATCTTCAGGGTATTTGGAAAGCAGAAAAAGAGCTCTCTGCAGTTTCTTAGACATGCAGTGAAAATCAAATGCTCAATCATGGGTGAAATTGTTTTTTACTACCCCTATGAGAACAAGAGACTGCAGAGTCTCTCTGGGGAATAGCTTAGCTGGGTGTAGAACAGCACCTGTGCTTTATTTCAGAGCAGGCACAGGGCCCACAGCACCACGAGGGATGTGAGATCCCAAAAGTATCAATGATATTTTTGCCCCTGACGAAGGAGAGGAATGATGAGGAGGACTCCATCTTATCAGAAGGCTAATTAATTACATTAATATACTGTATTATTCTATATTATATTACATTACACCTAAACTGAACCTGCCAAGCACTCAGCTGCACACACTGCACAGAATCTCGTGACTGTCAGTGACAGTCCTGACACACACACACACACACACCTGGCCCTGACAGGCCAAGGAAGCAAAACCCCATCCTTTGGGTAAACAATCTCCATACTGCATTCTACTTTGGCACAGACACAGGCACAGTAAGTGAGATAAGAATTGTTTTTCCTTTCTCTGAGGTTCAGAGAATGTGAATCTCAGAAATATTCTTGGGAAGAATTGTGCTTTGCTTTTCTCTGTGAAATGTGGTGACACCAAAAAGATGCAGAAGTGCAGAAAGTTAGATCCTGCAGTGAGAGCTAAAACCCTAAGCTGGGGTCACAGATTCCCCTTGTGGTACAGGAGCTTAAAAACTCCAAACTCAGCCAGCAACTGATTTAAATAACATGTATAGTACAGTATGGCATCAAGACACACACTTGAAAAAATGTCTCTTTTTGAAGCCAGATAATAATACAGCAGAGACTCTGCAAAGATAAATTTCAGCCATTTACCCCATGTCAGTGGAGTTATTAGCCATGTTATATTTAGCTAACAGACAAAAAAGTTACAGGGTGTGAGCAGACTTCTGCAGGAACATCCTTTGGCAGCTGAATCACGGAGAGACATTGACTGTGGCCTTGGGAGGAGAAGGCTGAGGGGAGATTAGCATTTTCCTGAGGCTGGGAGGCACCCCAGGGCCTGCCTGGCTGCTACAGAGGCTTTCTGGAGGCTGGGAGTATGAACACATGCCAGGGGGGATGGCTCACATTCACCAGCTGAGGAGTGGGCCAGAGCCATGGCTGGCTCATCCCTTCAGAGCCAGAAATCACCTCTTTCCTCTCCCCTTGGCCACAGAACCTGTGCCCAGGGTGGAAGGGCACACACAAAGTTGCTCCTTCCCCTGAGCTGTGGCAGGGGAATTGTCACCAGCCCTCAGGGGGATTGTCACCATCACCTGTGGAGAGGTGATATATGAGATAAAAACACGTCAGTGGGTTCAGCAGTCCCAATTTCACAACTGAAAGATGAAATAATTTCCTGTTCTGTTGGAACCAAGGAAGAGCCATTCTTGAGGGTGGGAAAGAACTAGTTCTGGGCCTCTCCTTCTTACTTTTTGTTTCTAATAAGGAATTTAAAGGTGTTCCTCATGCTTTCAAATATTTGGCTATTTCTGGCTGAGCATCATCCCAATACCTGCATTTTTGTCTCACGGAGTGAGGTGCTGTATCCACACCTGCAGCCACTGTGTCCCTCCCCAGAGCCTGGGTGTGACCCGAGGGGACACTCAGAGCTCCCGAGGGGCAGCATGTGCTCCCAGCTGTGCAGGCAGGAGGGGGCACAGCCCAGCCTGCCGAGTCAGGAGCTCTGCAGCAGCGCCCCAGCTCCTGCCACAGCCCTGCAAAGGGGCAGGGCTGCACCCCTCCCTGGACCCCTGCGTGTGACTGCAGTGACACCAGTGTGGATGTGCACACACCCTGAGCAAGGGGAACAGAGCTGCTGCTGCAATACAGAAAAGCAGCCTGTGTCAGAGTCCCAGCTCTGCAAGAAAACTCCCTTCCTGCCCTCTGCCATCAGCTGAGGGCTGCTGCTGCCATCCCAGCTCCTGAGAGCCACTCACAGGGCACGTGGCAGCCCGGCTCCCTTCTAAAGGAATGTTTTAGCAGCAGCAGAAGGAAATGTGTACCTTGGTCTTTGGCAAAAGGAGAAACTGCTCTCAGCTGAGATCTGCCCCTGCACACTGAGGGATCTGCCTGGGCTGCAGAGCCCTCTAAGGAACCAGCCCCTCATGTCCCCAGCAGGTCTCTGGAGCCTGGAAATGGCTCAGGGTTAAGTGAAGGATTGGGCACCATCCCAGTAACAACACCCAGCTTCCGCAGCAGCAGCTGGCTCCATTGTTTCCCAATGGCATTTTCCACTCTCTTCCCAAGTGTTTACAGGCCTGGTACCCTCGGGCTCTTCAGGATGGCCCAGCCATAGAGAAGGCTCCCCAGGAAGCCCCAGAGCTGCAGGGTGACAGAAGACAATGGCTCTGGAGCCAAGATACAAGGGCCTGCCTGCAATTAAGATAATTCCTAAGCAAATAAACACATCCAGTCTGGAGGGCTTGGGCCGTGCCTGCCTGAGAGGAGCTGTCAAGGCAGGGAACCTCAAAGAAAGGTTTGGGGAACCTCAGAGAAAGGTTTGGGGAACCTCAGAGAAAGGTTTAAGGTGCAGTTGGTGCAGATGGACAGATCTCAGAGGCTCCTTTGGCTCCCTGGATTCACAAACACTTTATTCCCTGGCAGAAATTTACATCCCAGTGCCACCCCTGCCATGGCAGGGACACCTTCCCCTGTCCCAGGGTGCTCCAGCCCCAGTGTTCAACCTGGCCTTGGGCACTGCCAGGGATCCAGGGGCAGCCACAGCTGCTCTGGGCACCCTGTGCCAGGGCCTGCCCACCT
>JAYDZK010000032.1:19839463-19857972 GCA_034509185.1 Euphonia xanthogaster | reverse complement strand
GCCCATTCCCCTCCTCTGCCTCAGTCAGAGCCCTCCAGATTCCCACTGCAGGGAGCAGAAATTCATTTCCCTTCACACATCTGAGGGGTAGAGAGCACATGTGTCACTGCCCCAGGGGAATGTAAAATAAATTGAGGAGCGCTGGCATGCTCACAGCCCTGGAACAGCTGCCATCCATTTTATATAACAGGTTGTGGTTTTCTCTGACAGCTTGACCTTGACTATCATCTTTGCCCTGAAGGCTCCTTTCCTTGGGCAGGTTGGTCCCTTCCCTGCTCCTTCCTTCCCTCTCATCCTGCCCCATTTCACTCCCAGCTGTGGCTGCCGTTTGTTCCTTCCCAGTTACCAAATCCAGTTTTGTCCTGGAAGAGACCCTGCTGCACCATCACCCCTCCAAGAGCTCACACAGAGCAGGAAATGTGGGGGCTTCCCAAGGGAGCTCTTCTTTCCCTGTGCTGCTGCAGAAGCACAGGCAATGTTTTAATGGATTGCTATTCCTCCCATTTCAAACAGGGAGGGAGGAAACTCTGGAGCAGGGATGGTGCCCTGGGGTCCTGGTGATCCAGGGAAGCTCATCTGAGCTGCACAGCACAACGGGCTGGGCCCAGAGGTGCCACAGGATCAACTCAAAGTGCTGAAACCCCGGAAACACTGAAGGCTTTTGTCAGTTTTCCACTTGACTCCCTATTAATGCTTCACTCAAAGACAAGCTCTTCAGAAGTTAATGGAAAACACCCAGCCAGCACTAAATTCTTCCTGCCAGTTTCTGATGAAGAAAATCCATAAGGTTGTCATTTCAACCAATCTGTTAGGATATACATTTTTATTCCTTATTACTATTACTTCTGCTTATATAGAAGACAAATAATGTAAGATCAACTCCCTGAGACTCAAGTTCTGCAGAAACTCACTTAGTATCACCCCAATGTACAGCTTAAGTTAGGGCTTGAATATTTCCCAGTGCTTCTGCAAATAAATCATAAGACCTGTACCCATCATTTACCAGCCCATCTCTGCCTGTCCTAATGAGCCACACATTGCATTTATCACCCCCTCTGTCATCATTTATCATGGTGTAGTCCATTAAAATCCTTGAACAAACCTCTCCCCTGCACTGAGGCGCTGCAGGATTTGACCCACTTAAATTTAATAAGAGACAGAGTCTTTCTGAAGTCTCTCTGATGTTAGTAATTCACATGGGTTTCTTGTTTTAGATCAGGTATTATTGTCTGGCATTTAAGGCTCAGATAATTCAGTAGATTTGTATTTATATTGTCTTATTATTTACTCATGTCTGTTACTTAAAACTTAATAACAAACAATGACATTATTACTCAAGTACTTAAGATGTCCAAAATTGAAATTAGGATCCAGTGCCAATGACTGCTTATTCTGACTTGATGGATAAATAAACATTCATCAGTAAAAGCAATGAGGAGAGCAAATAAAAAATAAACCCTTGCTCTCTTTATCCTGTGTCACATGGCCAGGACATGCAGCATTGCCTCAAAGGTGGGAAGATGGGAGATCAATATCAAGGATGGGAAAGCAAGTTGGAAAGTCAAATCTGATATAATTTTGGACATGAAGGTCTTGGGATACAAGCAAGACAAGATTTGAGGGAGGAGATAACATCTTTATTGCACATAGGGATAGAATGATAAAGAGAAATAAGCATTCAGGCTCAAAAAGCTTTTCCAGCTTGCATGCTGTAAAGCTTGTCTGCTCTTCCAAGTATATCATTATGTCTCAGGAACGATATTATCTCTCCCTGCAGACTCGATAGTGCTTAAAATGTCAGCTCTTCTTGAAGATGTCTGCTTTGCACCTTCCATCTGTTCCCAGGGATGAAGCTGCTGTCCATCTCTGCTTCCCACCTCTCCCACAGTAACGTGAGAAAAGGCAGAGAAGGGTTTCCAAATAAAATATGTCTTTTAGATTAATATTAACCTCATTTCCATACCTCAAACGGTTGGCAGAGACCACAGAGCATGGCTATTATATGCCTGCCATGTGAAATACTATTTATAGGAGCCAGCTCTCTGAGTAGGCACAAGAAAAAGTCACCAGTTGTTTCAGTGCAATGTGTGTACAGTAAAATTAGTCTATAATCCTTAAGAAAAATCTTTTACTGGGAAGAAAAAACAGTTAAGAAAAAAAAGTTGGTGGGTGTAGCAAAATTAGTTTGAGTTCTTTCTAAAAAGAAATAAGAAAAAACTAAAGCAAACAGGAAATACCCTAAACTCATATTGTAGACGCTTAGGTAGCATTTATTTTTATTAGAAGTGTACAATAAACCAATCAGGCTTTTGTGTTCATGTAGTGTGGATAAGGGATGGCATAATCCCCATTTTTGAGAGGGAAGAATGTCGCTATAGGACACGAAATAAAACAATGCAGACACGCAGCTCTCCAAGGTAAACAAGAGGGAAGTTTCATTTCTGACTCCAACACTTACAGATTTCCAAAAGTGACAGTGGATTGGAGGGTGACAGTGCCACCTCTCCAATGACACTGGACATACCAACAGTCCATCAAATTTCTCCTGCTCCCTAAAAGAATGCAAAACAATAAGTTATTTACATAAAGTGTGTGAGAAAGTTTGTTACGAGAATGTAAACATCAGAAGGCTTAGAAAAACTTAAAAAAACAGGGCAACAGAAGAAAGGTAGAGTTTAGCTGATTTGCCCAGTCACACCACATCCCTACCAGCACATGGAATTAAACCTTGCTCCTTTCCCAAGGAGGTGCCCATCCCACTCTCCTTTGGACAGAGCAGCCCCAGGCAAGCCCAAAGCCAGACCAGCCCTCCCAGGGAATTCCTGGCATGGTTTTACTGCGGGCAGAAGGGAGGGCTGGGAGCCTTTTGGCCTGCTGTGACACAGAGAGCTGGGGTGTACGCGTCACAGAAGGAGGAAGGTTTGGCTCCAGGAGCCAGTGGCTGAGGAGAGCGCAGGCAGGCAGCTGCAGTGGCTCCCCTGGGTCGCAGCCAGAGGCTGGCACGATGCTGGACACGGCTGCGGCTGCCCCCCGCACCGGGGCCGCCACCAGGAAGCCGAAGAAGGCGGCGAGCGGCTCCAAGGCCGGCGAATCCGTGGGGCCCGGCGTCACCGAGCTGATCACCGGGGCCAGGTGCACCCCCAGGGAGAGCAAGGGGCTCTCCCATGCCACGCTCAGGAAGGCACTGGCATCGAGTGGCTATGATGTGGAGAAGGACCAGAGCTGCATCAATCTGGGGCCCAAGAGCCTCGTCAGCAACGGCGCCCTGGTGCAGACCAAGCGCATCCGGGCCTCTGGCTCTTTCCAGCTGAACAAGAAGCTGGGTGAGACAAAAGAAAAGGCCACAAAGGAAAAGACAGCTGCCAAGCCCTGGAAGCCGGTGGCCAAGAAGCTCACCAGCCCTGCCAAGAAGCCCAAGAAAGCGGTGGTGGTGAAGAAGAGCCCCAAGAAGGCGAAGAAGCCAGCAGCCACAGCAGCCAAGAAAGCGGCCAAGAGTCCCAAGAGAGCCACACAGGCAGGCCACCCCACGGAGGCAGCGAAGAGCCCAGCTAAGGCCAAAGCAGTGAAGCCCACAGCAGCCAAGCCTAAGGCAGCCAAACCCAAAGTGGCCAAGGCAAAGAAGGCAGTGCCAAAAAAGAAGTAAGACGACTGAGAGAAATTGAGAGTCTACTCATTTAAATAAACCCTGTCATCTTAAATAATTTTTTGTCATTACAGTCCTCTAGTGATGTCCAGTTACCTGAACCAAAGGTACTGGTACGGGACCTTGTCACTCGGGGCAGGGTGTGGGTGCATTTCCACAGACGCTGGAATTCGATGGTAACAACCCTCTGCACCAGCTGGATGGAAATCCCAGACCTTTGGTATGACAAATCACCTGTGACTTCACCTGGACCTCAAGAGTCAGACACTTTAAGGACATTACCAGCAAAAGGAAATGCTCCCTCTGACAGTTTTAAATGTTACCTCTGATAGTTTTCAAGTTGGCTTGTTTGTTTGTAATGTTCAAGTTGTAAGTCGTAAGCTTTAAGTAATTAGCTGCAGCATGCCAGCCACTTTGATAGCTCCTGGACATGATAGTAAAAAATTGATGGGACACACCAATAGACAGAAAGATGAGGTTTGTCAGTTTACTGAAGAATTTCATTCTCCTTGTACCGTGTTTGTTGTCCTTTCTGCAAAGGGGCCCTGCAGACAGATAATAAACACGGCATTTATATTTTAAAATATAATAAAGGGAGAGCTGTGAGAGCATACAGCTGGACTGTGTGTGCCACAAAAGGAGGAGGGGTTTGGCTATGGAGAGCCAACCCCTGACAAGAACGCAAGCAGGCGGCTGTTGGTCAGTGAGCCAGGTGGTCACCAGTCATAGCCAACCAGGTTCAAACGTGGAGTATTTTGAGTAGGGCGTGTAAGAGCTGTGCAAACCATTGAAGTCTCTGCTGCACAAACCACAAGCGCTGTGCCATCTCTCCATCTCCCCCCACTGCGACAGCCAACAAGGCACCTTTTATACCCAAACCATTTTGCAGCTTTCTGCCAGGGCGAGGTGGCCTTACAGGGAGCACAGGTACAATTTACATCCCCAGAAATTCATTTACACACTGCTCAGGTGGTGCCTGGAGACCTCAGCATCCATGTGAAGGAGGAACAGGGATCAGTTTCCAGTTCTGGGATGGCCTCTGTGCCAGCACGGCCACCACCCAAACGCAGGGGACAGGTCCCAGACAAACACCTGCACTCCCAGGGGAGACCCCGAGCCTCCTGCCAGGCACAGGTGGGGCAGCCCAGCCTTTGTGTCCTTGTCCCTGTGCGCTCACAGCCGTGTGCCAGCCACGCTCGCGCACGCGGCACCAGCACGATCCACCCACTCTGCCGGCTCCTTCCCCCTCAGCATTATGTCAGCCTGTTCCACAGCAATGGAGCCAGCCTGCTCCCCCATCAGAGCCCTGCACCCAGAAACTCAAAAATATCCCTCCCTTCTGTTCCTGCCAGCCTCCAGCCGGGGCGAGTTCCGCTCCGCTCCGTTTTTGAGCTGCTCTCATGCCACACTGCCAGGACTTCACCTGAGTCCAGGACTCGTCTCACCAAGAGCCCAGACCTAAGCTGCATCCCCTGGTCCACAGCACTTACAGATAGTGGGATGTGATTCTGGGCAGGGAGCTCCCAAAATGGAGCTTTTCAGCCCTTCCTGGGGAGGCCTCTGAGGCCACGTCTGTCACAGTGTCTTGCGTGGGGCTCCACGTGCCTGGGGGACGGCTCAGCCCTGCTGTGGGTGTGCAGGGTTGCTCCTCACTGTGTCTGGAAATGTGGGCATGGCAGAGGGCATGGAAATGCCTGGAAGTGTGCTACTTCCCTGATGGGTACTAATTAACAGTACATTATGAAGTGCTCTGTTTATTGGCCCAGTCCTTAAAGTTTTGCACTGTTAAGCCGGTTTTAAACATTTATTATGCCTGCCAGCATTAGCTGACAGCAGGGCTGGGATCACTGCAGCTCATTCAGTTGCTGCTTTCGCCAATTGCATTTAAAAGAAAGTCTTAATTTTTCCATCTGTGACCCTCCCCTCCATTTTCCTCTTCCCCCCACTTTGCTTCCCTTTGTGTGTGGTTCCTACATTTATGGTGGTCCTCTCTGGCAAACTAACAATGATCAGGTGAACAATCCCAGGGAGTAATTTTTCTACCCCTGCCATCCTTCCACACATCAAAGAAATCCAACATCATCTAACCTGTTCCCAGGTGTTTCTGCTTTTCCCCTTTTTGAAGTAGAAACACTGCATTACTTTCATCCCTGTTATGAGTTTATTGATGTCAGAAGTAACATCAGATGTGATTTTGCCCTGTGCTTTCCCAGGATATCCATTGGGAATATTGTTCATACATGCAAAAGCAGGTCACAGACATACTAAACCCAACTGAAACTGAGTCAGGGTCTTCAAAACAAACTTCCTCCATACTCAAAGTAAAACACTGAGCTATCTTGAATCAGTAAGACTACTAAATGCCACATTCTCTTCCAATAAGCACATACTAACAATTTCAGACACCTTTTCCCCTTTTGTTCCAGGTCAAGGAGTTGTTTGTTGTTTCCAAGATTGTCCTTCATTACAAGAATACAGGACAGTAGCAATTTCCTCAGGAAGCTCATAAAAATCCTTACTGAGTATATTCCAGAAAATTATTCTGAGGAATAAAAAGCAAATTAGAGCACCCACCTTCCATATTTCTCAGAGTATTTACATGTATTATGGATCTTGAGATGACTAAATGCCGCTGAGCAAGCAAGGAGACTTTTACAGCAAAACCCCTCAAGCTTTGTTTAAAATAAGTTATCTTTGACCCCAGCATGCAGTTATAAAGGGAGGATTACCAAAGACACCAGTGTTTCTGTGAAGATGGTGTTCATGAGACGACATACAGCCTATCCAACACCTTCCCTCCTGGGCCAGCCATCATGCCAGCCCCAGTTTTCCCAGGAATTCCAGCCCTCCGAGCGATTGCGGCGAGCTCCTGGCTCTTTGCCACTCAGCCCAGGATATTGTTGGCAGCAGTGATAAGGGCACTTGTTCCAAATAAGGAGAAATCTAGAAACTGGTTTGTCTCCAAGCAAATCCACCAAAGCTCACAGGACCGGACACACGTGGGGGGAAAAAACACCCACAAAAAGCCCAAATGAAGCAAAAGTGAACTTCTGACTGTGTGTCTCGCCAGCACCAGCCAAATCTCATTAAAAAGCCACAATGATGAAATACATTGACAGTAAGTGCAACAGACTTGATGAAAGACCTTAAAATGTTTATGCTAATGCAAAGTTTCAGTTTCACGTTCCACACAAGCTTTGCAAACAAGAGCAGTGCCAAAAAGCATGGAAGAACAATCTTAACTTTTACCTTTCTAAAAAAAATTCCAAACAAAATATCAAGCAAAAAACTCAAACACCGAATCCCCAGTTTTCCATTTTTTTCCCCACCACCTGCATATTTTGCTGGACAGGTGAAAAAAAAAAGGCATTCCTCAGTTTGCTCAGTTTGCTTGTGAGACAAACCTGTGTTGGAGCTATGAGCTCCTTCAGAGTCTGGAGGAACAACGTGGAGCAGCTGGTGCCTGATTTACACCATGGAGGAACCACCCCAGTAACTCCACAGTTACTCCCCATGTACCAGGGAGGCACCACTGTGCACAGACTGAATAACTCAGCACTTTGAAAACAAAAGAAAAACCCCAAGAAAGCTCCAGTCCCAGTTCTACTCCAAATCTATTATTTAGTCTGACTGCCCCCGCTCTCTTTCCTCCACTTTGATCAACTAATGACCAAGAAAAGCAATTACCAGCATAAGGAAAACATATTCTTGGTATCTTTGAACTGCTGTGGCAAGTGTAAATGCATTCCTTTCGTGAGAACAGAGGAAATATTTCTTCAGTGGCTAAGATGAAAAACGAGGGGGAAACAAGTAGGAGGAGGTAGGGGAGAGACTATTATTTTATTTAGCAGCTGCCTTCCAAACCTGCAACACTGCAGTTCAGAGCCATGGTGCAGTTTAGAATAATATCATTGCTCAGGATCTGGCCTGGCAGCTCAGAGGCTCAGCAGGGCAGTGAGCTCCTCACACTCGTGCAGGCTCTCAGGCATCAAGAAGAAAGGGTGGATGTTTCTCTTGCTGACCTGTGCTCTTTTAAAGGAGAGAGAAGTGATGAAACAAAGATCTCCTGGCAGTGGGGTAAAAGCAAGAGAACCCACAGGAGGCATCTGCAGAAAGGACAAGCTGCAAGTGGAATTCCTGATAAAAAGAGGTGGAGATTGCTGGAGGTTAAAGGTACCAAAGTTACCAAATAAACTGTGAACTCCTGGATTTCCAAGGATGGGGAGGCTGGAAGTGAGGATGGTGAGAGCTTTCAGACTCCTGAGAAAGTCACACTTCACGTGGAAAACTAACTCTGCACCACCTGCCAAGGGACTTGGACTACCCCAGTGAGGTGCAGGTGATATGCTCAACACACCCATGGCAGAGCTGTGAACACCCACAGCCTCCCTTTCCACCCAAACCAGTAAAAACATAAGGAAAACCTCCTAAAGTCCAACCACCAGCACCCAAACTGCTCCAACACCCCCTCCACGCAGGGGTCAAGGCTGACTGAAGGCTGGGGAGCCTCACATTGCATTCTGGCAGCTCTAACTCTGCCTCTTGGCTTTGGTGTCCTCCCACACTGGAGGCCTGGCCTTCACCCTCCTCTGAGCACTTCATTTACTAGTGCAAACATATGTTTTTGAAAGAAAATTCAGGTACTTACATGGAGTAATCACGTTTTTAAATGGCCTTCATCATTATTTATGTCAGCATCTTCCAGATGTGATTCAGACAACGATAGCAGCACGTGTCATTTGTGTGTCTGTTCCTGTCCCCAGGGGAAAATGAAGTTATGATTACAGCTGTGCCTTCACCCAGCCCATCCACTTCAATGGAGCTCTGCATCAACAGCTTCTTGGAACCTGTGGAAAGCTCTTTCTTGAGAATATTATGTCTTTTCCTCAGCAAGCATTGTTTTCAAGGTGATTGAGGTTGGGGTTTTTGTTGTTTGTTTTCTTGTTTGTAGAGCTCCTGCAGTTAGCAGGAGGTGCTGGTGGCACCCAGCACAGCCCAGCAGAGCTGCAGGTTTCCTGCACCTGAGAACAAACTCAGCCTCAGCCCTCAGCCACCAGCACCACCTCTGGTGTCTGCTGTGGGAAATCCTTGGGAGAAGGGAACCAACTCCAGTGGGATTTGTTCAGCCTCCATGTTCCATGGTTTACTCAGACTCCAGCAATGGCAGTGTTCCACCTAAAGTGTCCTTCATCAAAGATTATCAGCTTTTTTCCCATACTGAAAGTATTCTACATGCATTTTCCTCCTGGCTATCAGCGCTGGGGAGGATCTATCCCCTACTCTGTTGCATCTGGCTGCAACCAGTAACTCTGCAATCAGAGTCTGCCAAAATCCCTCCCTGGAGCAGAGCCCAGTGGAGTCTGTGCTGCTGTCAGGGGCCCTCACTGACAGAGAGAAAGGCATCTCCTCCCTCCCATTCCCTCAGGGCATTCATGTCTCCTTTTTGGATGCATTTTCCATACATTGGATCAACTGGTGTTGCTAACATGTTTCACAACTCCTTTCTAGCAATGGTGGCACAGAGGAGAGTTTAGTGCTCTGCACACTGGACTATTATTCCTGCATAAAACTAGATGTTACATCTTCCCCTTCCACCCTTCTCCAGAAAGGAAGCATTCCACACTTGTTCTGTTGGGAAGAGCTCTGACTCCTTCAGATGGCCCTTTCCATAATCAGTGTTTCTCTTCAGAAACTCGGCATTTCCTTGGGAGGTTGAGCACTCGAGTTACAGACTATTAGCAATGAACCAAATCTCATTACCCCTACACAGAACTAATTTAATTTCCCTTCTCACACATTCTGGGCTCACTAACCCGACCCTGGGTCACCTGTAAGTACAAGGCATCTCACCTGAGACCAATTCTTAGCCAGAGTGAGCCCGGGGTTTATGTCCCATGGGGCAGTGAGATCAGAGACCCTCCTGCTGCAGCCTAGCCCCAGCATCACCAGTTCAGCCCCTCCATCCCACCACCACTGCACCATCCCATGTTCCAAACATCCTGCTGTGCATTTATGCACTGAACACAATCCTTGGCTGCCACACAAGAGCTCACTGATGTACAAAGGCTCTGGTCCCACCCCTCCGGTCACAGCGTGTAGGGCAGGCACCACAATGGCATCCTCTTCCTCTCCAGCCCCTGCTAAAAAGGGAAAATTCACTGCAGATGTTGTAATTTTTAACCCCAAACTAACAGGAGCCTCAGCTTATGGGAAGAGAACGTGCAAGAGAAAGAACTGTGCTTTAGAAGACAAAAGGCTCAAGTTTGTGACTTCAGCTTCACATCACAGAAACCAGAGCTAATTAAATCCTGCTTTTCAGTAGCCACTTCAAAATGAATGTCTCTGTAATGCAGAGAACACTGGAAGTGTGAAGACACTTTTTATTTGACCTCAAAATCTATTTTTATTCCACAATCCTAATTCTCCACAGCTGGAACTTTCTCTTCCCCCTAGCATGGGTGGGAGCAATAGAAAGACAAAGGCAAAAATGGGCAAATGAATGGGAAAATCACCTCCCTAGGTCTGAGGCAGGCCTGCAGAAGGACACAGAGGAACACAGAAGGACAGTGTGTGTGTGCCCCCCATGGCCAGGGTCTGCCAAAGGTGTCTGTGGGCCAGGGGCTGCCCAAGGGAACAGGGGTGGAGGGGGCTCAGCCCTGCCCTCGCTCTCCAAGACGCCCTCAGCTGACAGAGGCACTGGGACCTTTGCACAAGAGGCTCTCATGCTCTGAAGCTGAGGAGATATTGCAGAATGGCCCCTTTTACAGCTTTTTACTATAAAATCTGTCTGAAATTTATTTCTGTCCTGTATCAGATATAATTGATATAACTGACTGAATAGCTGGTACAGAGAAATAACAGAGAATGGAAGTCTGTTTGGGATATCTTGGAAGAAATGTAAAAATTTGGGCCCATTAACAGCTCCCTCCCCTGCTCTGGTCCCCCAGGGTGAGGAGAAGGAGCGAGGCCCAGGCTGAGCCATCCAATGCCTTTCCCTGCACCAGGGCTCACACAGGAATGCTGGCACAGGCTGCCAGCACCTGCAGTGACCCACAGACATGTATTTACACACAAAGAGATTGTAAAACGCTTCCTCCCTGCTCCAGAAAGGGAACAATTTAAAATAGGAGGTAAAAACATCCCTCTCACCCGTGTCCTGCTGTTTCAACTCTGTTATGTACATTCCAGTCCAAATAAAACCTGATGCTTCTTTCTGGAATAGACCCACTCAAATTTCCAGCAAACACACAGAGGAACATTTCTTCTCCTTTCCAATGGCCCATTTGATTTTGCTCAGTCTTTGGGATCGCTGGATCTCCCAAGGAATACAACAGCAGAGTGCAGAGAGGTCAGATTTTATCGAGGCAGGAGCAAGTAAAGCTGAGCAGAGCAGAGCAGGCCTTGCTCAGGCAGGTCACAGCAAGGCCATTTCCATCCTGGGGAACACACCAATGATCCGAGTTTTCACACACACAGAACAGATGCCCCAAGTCAGCTGTAATTCTTTATGAGGTTTGCAGCTGTTGTCTTCCTCATGAGTTTATCAGCTTGCACAGCTCTTGTGTAGCTGCTCTTAATTCACCTCAACCAGGCAAGGGGGGGCACAAAGGAGCAAAGGGAATAAATGAAACCTACTCAAAAGAAAAGAAAGAGAAATACAGCCCAGGTCTGAACTCTTTCCACTGAGACCTCCTGTGCACATAGACACACAAACAGGTTACCCAGCCAAATAAAGTGGAAAGAGCATTCCTGGAGATGGGGACTGGGCCTCTGGGAGCTGGACCAGTTAAAGGAGACCAAAATTCCAGTTCAAGGCCCCTGTGGGTGGGGCTGAGACTGCTCAGGTTCAGCCACAGGAACTGCCCCAAGGCAGAGCTAAAGGTGCAGTGCTGACTTCTCCTGCTCCCTCTTGAACTGATAGGGAGAATTCTTTGGGTTGGAGAAAGGTAAAACCCTCCACTGGTTAATATGGAAGCAGAAGAATGTGAAGTTACCTCCTGAAATCCTTCCCCTTGTTTTGACCAGCTGCACCGAGCAACCCTTTCCAACCTTTCCCAACTACAGATGAAGACAGCCTTCTTCCTAGCGGAGCATTTTCCTTCTAACAGTATGCAAAGCCTTCCCAAAAACTTTCTTCATCAATTACCTGTCTAGAAAATGAAGAGCTGGTGCTAAGAACTGCCAGATCCTTAATATGATTGACTGTGGCTGGCTTTAGTCAGCAAAAGGTCTCCCAGTAACAAATGACTTGTCCATTTGTTCTCTGACAAGAAGCACAGTCAAGGCCTGGGTATCATTTGTGCTCAATCAAATTCTAATGCTGATGGAAAACTCTGGATTTTGGTGACTCTTGACGTGCCCCAGTGGGGCTTGGAGAAATGTGTCACCCCTGAATGTGTGCAGGATGGATCTGGAAGGCCTGGAGCTGTAAGATAGGAATTAACTGGAATGACAAATTGCACAAGCCTGTGTTTTTTAGCTGGCACTTCCCTGTTACATGCTTACAAAACTGTTAACTATGGAAAACAAAAGATGGATGGAAGATCTTTTACTGAGTGGTTTTTATCGAAAAAAAACAAAGAGAAGTTTGATGTATGCAAGCTCACAGATAGGCCTTGTTTCACAGCTGGGGAATGTAAATAAATTTTCCCTGCTAATGGGATTTTATGATCTCAGATACAGAAAGATTTGCCCTTTATTTTAAGGATGTCCAAATTAAAGGAGTGACTTGAAGTGGTAAAGAGTGGCCTGGGGATATGGTGAATACCTCTCACCATAGAGGTGATGCTTACAAGATTTTTAGATGCAATTTTTACAACATAATAGAATTGTGGAATATGGCATAAAAACGTGTTAGATTTAATTTCTCCAGTTCATCGATCAAAAAAAGATCGACCATAGGAAAGAGCAGGTTATTGTTTTGTCAAGAAAGGTTGGATCCTTGAGGTCCCTTCCCACCTGGGATTCCAGGATTATTAAACTGCAGAGAAACAAACATCCATATCTTGTAGCTATGTTTTTCCTTTAAAACATTTTGCAGAATAATTACAGCTGAAACAAAGGAAGCTTAGAAAATTGCAACACTGGAGCTTTTTGGGGAAGGAAAAAAAAAAACCCACCAGCCAAAAAGAAGTTCTGATATTCATTTCTAAGTTCTAATAAATACTTCAATTATATTATGCTTTGCCAGATCTGGCCTCTAACTTTGGACTTCATCCAGTTCCCTGAAGAACCAGAGGAAACTGAGCTCTAAACTTTGGTTGTGCTCTTTTCTAAATGGCAAAATACAACCCACCAATTTCACTAGCATTTTTCATTTGGCAACACCACTGGAGGCATTTTCCTGAAGCAGAGAAGTAAATCCCTTTTTTGTCTATTTAAAACTGCAAGTTATTGCTCAGGGACGTGCCCAAGCTTTAAAACAAGGAGCAGTAATTATTATTTCATTATTTCCATTTGGACATTCCTTTAAGAATTACAAAGCTTCAAATCTGCAGTTACGTATTACAGAGTGAGGAACAGAGGAACACCAACACTTTCAAAGACAACTACTAAAAATGGCAATGTGAGCTTTTACCTTAAAGTGTAACATTCTGGTAAGGCCTTGGTCTTGCAAATATTCAGCACATGAGCATTCCTACTAAAGCAAGACTCATCCATAGGCTTTTTCACTGGTGGAGTTTCCTTTTATTTATATATATTTTAAGGCAACATATCATGAAAGTTGGAACGAGGAAAATAACCTGGGAGCAGGAGGTGGGGTCCCCATCAGTGTCCACGGACAGCCTTGGACTCAGCACCTCAGCAGGGACACCCCAGTGAGGCCACTGGCCCGGCCAAACCAGAACTTTGTGTCAGAAAGAGAAATCATTCCATGTTTTTTTCCCAGTATTCCCACATGAACACCTTCCCTCTCTAGTGCAATACCCTGCAGAAGTGACTACACCTAAAAATAATTGCTAAGAAAAGGTTCCAGCATGTATCACAAGGTCTGCACTGCCTTTCTAACCCTTCCTTTGTTCGCTGGCAGATGATGATGTACAGAATTGCGTAAGAAAACAGAACATAAAAAGATAAAAATTAACTTAATTTACACAACCAATAAGAAAGTTTAAAGCAACGAAAGAAAAATAATATAAAGGCTAGATACATGAAATGCCAGTTCAACGGTAATAAGCTTTGGTAGAACAGTTAAAGAGCATAGCACCAATAAAATCCAACGTCAGCAAAGGCTTCAGTAGGCATGAGCTGTGATGAAAATGTAGATTTTGGCAAGAAAAGTGGTGTAGGTTCCCTGCCGCCAGAGTTTCATTTCCACATCGAGCAGGAAGTCTTTGGGCTCCTTGACCTGGCGCTGCAGGTAGACGATGCCGGTGTAGGCGTTGAGGCGGCGCGTGCTGAAGAAGCCCTCCTCGTTGCCGCTGGTGATGGTGAGCGCGATGCTGTCCCCGGCGTAGGCGGGCGAGGGCCCGATGCGGAAGATGTGCGCTGGCACCACGATGTTGGTCTGGAAGTTGAGCTGGTAGTAGGTGATGCGCACCGGCGTGTTCTGGCACTCCAGGTAGTTGAAGCAGCTGATGCGCTCACACCTCCTGGGGAAAGAGGAGAGAGGCACCTTCAGTGGCCAGGGAACAGCAGGGAGAAACAAAAACACCTGGGGGCATTGCCAAGGATCAGACTGATGCCCTGGGATTTTTGCTCTTATATTTTTCATACATTTGCAATCCTGCAATTCTTTAGTGTGTAACTCTAAACTCCATACAGAGTGTCAGCTACAGCTTTCCCATTTTGGTCAGACACAACAATTCCTCTCCAGGCCTGGCAGTCAAGGACACCTCCCTGTCTCAGGCCCCCAGAGATGTAAACAAAAACGAGTTGAGCAAACTTGGGGTAAATTACTTCATTACCTGAAGCTGTAATTGGAAGATAAACCCCCAATATGCAAATGGACTGAACTTATAAAAGTATAAAAACCTGTGACTACACATTTTGGGTGTAGCCCCTAGGGGGGTTTATTCTGCCCTAAATGCACCTGAAGGCCCTTCAATAACTATAACAGCTTTTTATTCTCTTGATTTTGTCTGGCCTCTGTTTTTAGGTAGTCCCATCAGGACAAACAGCATTCCCAAACCTCAGTGTGTGATCAGCAGCTGCTTGTTCTGCCCTGCCGGTGCTCAGGAACACCTCTGGGTGTGTAATGGAGAGCAGCACAGCCCAAGGCACGGATCACAGCCTGGGGAGAGCGTGGGGAAGCTCCACAGGAACAGCCAGAGCCAGGCTGAGCGGCACAGAGCCGGGACGGGGAGCCAGGGGCTCATCACCGGCAGGGCTGGGGCACTGCTCCAAGAAAATAACAATGAGACCCCTTGGAAAGGTACCTAAAACATGGGAGTGCGAAACAAACTCCTCAACTGGCAAAGCTGCTCAGTTCTGTAAGGCAGGAAAAGTATGATTTAAGCCATAAGCAACTAAATATGGGTTCCCAAAGCACTGGCAGCCACCGAGGCAGGAAATGGGTAGGGAGATTTTGGGGCTCCCGAGCCCCAGCTGCTGAGGAGCTGGGGATGTGCCATTCCCAAAATCCTGTGGCCTGGCAAGCTCAGTACCCTGCTCCCTTTCAACACTCCCTGAGGAACTGCAATGTGAGTATTAAACAGGGAGCCCCAAACCCACTGTCAAAGTGGAGCACTGAGCAGCCTGGCTGCTCCTGCTCTGATGCAAACAGCACAGAAGATCGGACTTTAAAACTTAATTATAAACAGAGGCATTTTAGAGCTGCAAGGAGAGCTGCAGGCTCTGGTCTCTGCTGTTCCAGGAGCAGCTGGAGGGCAAACAGGGGCTCTAGGGCTTGAGAGAATGAAGGACAACCAGACACCAACTCTGCATGGGGAAGGTTCATGAGCTCCAGGTGGCAAAACAGCTTCTCAGAGCTCTGAGCAGCCACACCCACCCACAAGCTAAGCACCACAGAGCACCAGAGGCCCTGGGCTGGCTCTGGTGCTGCCCCCAGGCCATACTCACATGTCAGACACCTTCCTGTAGTTGGAAGGGCACTCGAAGGACAGGCAGCGGAAGCTGCCCTGGATGTTGTAGCAAGTCTCTGCAGCTGAACAGTTGTGGCTTCCTATTGCACACTCATCAATATCTAAGAAGAAACACAAGAAAAAGATGTTCTAAGTTCAAAAGTAAAAATTAATTCCTAGTATTTTTCAGGAATAAACAAACCCCACCAGAATATAATTAAGCCATGCTAAAAGACAACAGAACCTTCTCACTGACAAATCTTTGAGACTGGAGAAAGCTGGGCTGTGCCACAAGAATGCATCTGTGCATGAAGGTAGCTTTGGATTAAAGCAGAGCAACTAAAATAAATCTGGAGTTAAAGCAAGCAAAGGCAAAGTGGTCAGTGCTGTCCTACAGGATCCAGGAGATGTGGAACATGGGAACTTAGAACAACCCTTCAGAACAAGGCACACAGTTTAGAAAACCTAAATACAAGTATCTCCCCATAATGAGATGTAATTACAGAAGACATAATAAAGAGCATTTTAAAGCTCCAAGGCACCTTATGGCCCAAAGAATAATGTGGTTACCTAAATAACACATAGCCACAAGCCCAAGCCACGGGCCAGACAATGCTGAAAGCCAGATGCAGTGACAAGGATCCAGCCTGAGCAGGAAGCACTGGCAGAGCCCCGGCAGTAGACTGTGTACTCCCAAATGTCTAGACAATGCACAGAGGCTTTAAAATGAAATAAATTCCATCAGACAAGGCATATGGACTGTGTAGGGCCCTGCAGCTCTGCCAATTCTCACAGAGCAGAGACTCTTAGAGGGAAATCATAGCCTTCCACTCCCTCCATTCCCCTGGGAGGAGAACTGATCTCACACACTGAACCAGCTGGTTTAAAAGTCTTGCAGAGAAAAGTATACAATAGGAAATAGGAGAGAATCAAAGTCAAGTAAATCCCTTGCTGGTTCTCAGCAGTGCCCATAGGTGAAAAGAAAATGTCTTCCATATTGCAATCATTGTCATGAAAGCGCTCCCTGTACCACTTTGGCTGCGCTGCAAAATACCACAGGCAGTTTCTGCAAAAAAAGATCCATATGTTGAGCCACTACTCCCTGAGATACAACTCATCTTTTGAAAAAAGGGCACAAGGAACATTCCACCAGTAACTCTTCAGAACTGGTCAGATGATGAGTAACTGGAGCCAGATCTTTAGCTGGGGGGAACCAACATCATCTCCCTGCACAGAGGAGCCCAACAACAGACCCAGCACCAACCCAGCCTTCCTCTGACCACATTTTCAGACACACCTCAGTATCTGCACAAACTTGTACCTACAGACCTGCAGAGCTCCAAAAAGGGGATATATCCAGGGGAGCTGCAGTTTTCTAAAGGTGAGCTTTATGTAAGAATTTAAGTGCATGTGGATATTACAGCAATCATACTTAAAAACACATTTGAAAATATTTTAAAATGTTTCTAAAGGATTTTAATTGTCATTTCATCTGCTTCACTGCTTCACAGTCAGGATTAAATATGCTCATGCTGCTCAGGATTTACACAGAGAAAATTCACTGCTATTAGCACTCAGAATTCAAGCACAGGAGATACATAACCAAATTTTTCATTACATGAAGGGTTCCTGAAAGAGCCAGGGCAGGAAATGCCTGGCAGTTGGTGTAAGGACTGCAGGAATGTGCAGAGGACTAAAGGTAATCAGATCTCCATCAGGTTACACAGCCAGTGCATCCTTTGGAAAGGGGGGTTCAGCTCAGAACCACACAGCTGCACACCAGATGAAAACCACCAGACTCCCAGAAGACATCACCACAATTCTGAGGAAAGGGGGTTTGTGAGGGGAGGGTACTTGCCATTTCACTAACATTTATTAATGCCAGCACGATTAAGCTGAGGTGACACTGCTGGATGGCCAAGTTTCAATTACAGCACCAACATTTAATCTCCCAGTTTTCTGGAGGAGAAAACTGTAACTCATAAAGCAGCCACAGATTTCTACATCTGGCACCTCTAATACCCGTGATCACTGAGTGCTGCTCCAAGGTGCACACACAGCTCACGTGAGTCATCGAGTGCCTCAGTCTGAAGGATGAAGTGGGCTCCTGGGGAATTCATTGAAGCAATTAGCTCACACTGACAGCTGAGTTGCCACAGCACTTTCTTCTCACATGGGAAAACTGAGTTTGCAGACACCAATACTTGGCAACTTTGTCGAAGACTGACTTTGGAACAGCGGCTGATACAAAACATGGAAGCTTGACTGAGCAACTGTAATGGCTGAGCTCACTGCAAGGGTGTGAGTGGCCACTCCTCAGGTGCTGTTACCTCTGCAGGTCCTGCCGTTGGCTGCCATGGTGTAGCCCTGCTCCGGACAGGCGCACTGGTAGCTGCCGGGGACGTTGACGCAGCGGAAGGTGCAGAGGATGCCGGCGCTCTGCGCGCACTCGTCAATATCTGGGCAAAGAACACAGTCACAGCCCCAGCAAACAAAACACACAAAACAAACCACAGATCTGCAAGGCAGGCTGAGGACACCAGGAAACTCTCACCTGACATATTTATAATATATTGCTAAACGTGAGCACAACCATGGAGGTCTGGCATTGCTCTGGTGCTTTCTGAAATGCTGAACACCAGCCTGCTCCCAGAAATACTGGCTGCAAGCAGTACACACTGATGGGAAGGAATAATTGAGGGTGGGGCACGTCTGAGTTTGAAGCACAGTCTCTCTCTGGTGCCTCTGAAATTGAGAGAATCATAGAATCACAGACTGGTTTAGGCTGGAAGGGAGCTTAAAGCTCATTCCACCCCCTGCCATGGGCAGGGACACCTTCCACG
>JAYDZK010000032.1:19815166-19835459 GCA_034509185.1 Euphonia xanthogaster | reverse complement strand
GAGGAAGATGAGAGTTTTCAATACAGGCTGATTTACAAGACTTGCAACATGACTGAATAGCTCATCAGCATCTAACAAATCCCTCTTACCATCTGTGACAAGAAGCATCAAAAAGTCTGATTAACCCTCACTATTGTGTTTTTCTTCAAGTATTCCAAGCTCTGCCACTTCCTAAGCCAACATATCCTGATTTTTTCCTATTGTTCACATCTTCAACTACTTTTACAACCAAAATCCCTGTTCATGTAATTGTGGAACCTCGTCCAACTGGGACTCCTGCTTCAGAAGCATTTGCAGAGGGCTTTGGCCACAAGCCATGGCAGGCAGGGCACTGAGGGCAGGGGCACCTGAGCAGGCCAGGGTGGGAAGAGTGGGGTCATGGGAATCGGTAGTATGCTAATAGGACTATCCCATATTTGGTCAAGTTTCCAGTTCTTGTTCCCACTTGGCTCCATGCCTAGTTCATCCAAGGTCAGGTTCTGAGCTCACCTGTGTGACTGGACCTGTGTCCCTATACCTGGCTGCATCTGCCCTGCCCAGGGATCTTTGGAATCTAGCCTCTGTAACCTGCACCACAGTTTGTTATTTTAGTTATTACAGTTTGTATCTTCTGGGCTATTCCACCATTCCCATTCCTCATTTATTAGCAGCTCCTGGCCGAGCTGAGTGAGATCACAGTGAGCTTCTAAGCCCATCTGGAATAATCATCAGGATGGATCTCTAAGGCTGGAAATTCACCATACTGCCCTATTTGAATTCATAAATTTCAGAATCATTTCAGAGGGCTCCTGGGCAGTTCTCCATCAAACCACACAGCCTTGGAGAGACTGCACCCACACAGTCCCTGCTGGCACCAGGGTCAGGGAGGGCAGGGAGTGCCCCTCACCATGCAGGAACTCCTGACAGGAACTGAGATTTATGCTGCAATACTGAGTTACCAGTTTTCTTTTAATCAGAGGTAGCAGCAAAAACAAGGAAGTCTCTAATGAAGATAATTTGTAAAGTAGCAGCTTTATTTGTAATGAATTTGTGTGTGCAACCATTCTGCTAGTTTTCCAAAATTCTGTATTCCATTACATTCAGACTGTAATTAGTTCTAGGGCATTACACCATCAGAACTGTGCCATATTTCACACTTACAGCAGTTTTCAGCTAATCTAAGAGGCAGGTTTTAATAACTCATTTGCTAAATCAGAAAATCTGAGCATTTTAAAGACAGATTAATTCTCTAAACAAAGGAGATGACCCTACAAGTGTTGTTCTGCTGAAGAAACACGTGCAGATGATGTTTTTACTACTGTGAAATGAATAAATCTGATTCAGGGATCTAATTAGCTATTGTAATGCCTCACAGACACTAGTCTTTATCACAGAGACAGGAAATTAGGACCATATGCTTTTCTTCTTTCTTCTCTGTGCTCTCTGCCTACTTAAAAAAAGCCATTCAAAAAAATACCAAACAACACAGACCAGCAGTAGGGACAGAGTGCACACAGCAAAGACAGAGAAATCACCAATTAACATCAATTATATTTTCCCAAAATCAAGCAAGAGATCAAGCCTCCTTATGGCTGCTCCTGAAGAGCCTTGTGAGTGCTGTAAAGCAGAGACTGAAGGCCATCAGGAATCACAATGCATTGTTGTAGCAGTGTGATGATACATTGTGTTATCTCACTGTGCTCTAGAGCAGAGATGCTGGGGGATTAATGGCAATTTCCTCCTCTCTCCTGGATTTACACTCAGTAACTTTTTTTTTTTAGGAACAGCTGGGGAGAAAAGCTGGATTCTTTCTGTCCCATCAATCTGAAATTTAGGAACATAACTTGCCCCAGCTGTTACAGAATCACAGAATCATTAAGGATGGAAAGGGCCTCCAAGACCTCCAAGTCCAGCTGCTGATCCAGCACCACCATGATCAGCACTAAGCCATGTCCCCAAGTTCCACATCCACACGGGTTTTGGCCACGGCCAGGGATGGGGACTGCACCCCTGCCCTCGTCTGCAGGGCAAAGGCTGCTGGCACTGCAGCCAGGACGACTGTGCTGCTCAGGGCTGACTGCTGCTTGTGGGGAAAATGGCATTCAGGGAGACTCTGGCATGGTGGTCACCCTAAAAACAACCTCAGGGTAACCCCACGCCAGGTGGTGCAGCCACACCCAGCCCAGGTGGCCTGGCTGAGAAAGGACTGATCAAAAGCAGCTGCAGAACTGTGTCTGCACAGAACTGAGAGGGACAGGACTTTTGGAGCTTCTTTTTGTAAGAACTCAAATATCCCAGGCTGTAACAGGACAGCAAAGAACACTGCACTGCTTTGCCCTGAGTGCATTTGGAAGATTTCTCAATTTCCTCAGTTGCACGCATAACCTGTTCCTTCCAAATCTGCTACTTCCAAACCTTCTCCACCTTTCCACTGGCCATGCATGGTCTGGATAGCCCAGGGGGCAAAACCATGAGGGGAGGTAGAGGATAATGAAGAGCAAAAAGGTGAATGCAGAGATATCTGTGGAAATGGGGTCTAGCTGTACCAGTGATGTGCACTACAAGCTGCTAACCATGACCGAATTAATGGCTCTCAACACGCCTCCCACCCACCTGCAGCACTACAAAGCACATTCTGTTTGTTAATCTGTCATCCTCCCTTTATTCCAGGGGAAGGTAGGTAAAAATCACTGGGATATCACCACTAAGCAAACTGCTGCTTTGTCATTTCTTTTTTTCTTTTCCACCACTGTCATTTCAGGATTTCCTATCTTGTGTAACCTGGAACACGGGGAATTGGAGAACACCCAGCCAGCCTTGCCTTGGGTACCAGGGACTGAGCTTCCTCCCAGCCCTTGGTGCCTCATGTGCTCCTTTACAAACAAATGCTAACAAGCACTGCAATCTGCTATTCTCAGTTAGTAACTCCCAAAATACACTGGAACAAACACAAATCAGGATCAAGCTACATGCCAGCCTATATGAATATTTCATGTACTCATTCTCCTCAGAATTCTTTTCACACAGTGAGAATTTATCCTAAACACCCTCACAAGTGGATGTAATGGGGAACACCATGCACAGAACATCCCTACAAAGAAAATCCAGTCGGTGCTACTCTTGTGAGCCCCCAAACCGAGCACGCCTTGTTTGCTGCAGATCACTTCACTTCCAGGGAGGTACTACAAAAACCACCTAGGCATTGTGGTCTTGACTGACAGGATGAGTTTAAAAAGTATTAAAACACACTCGCTCCAGAGTGGAAGCCAGTGAAATCTGCAGCCAAAACCAGTTGCTGAGCATACCAAGAGAAACTCCCTGGAGCAACGAGACATCAGCTTCCTGCATCACAAACAAATCCCAGAGCTGCAGGGACAGCAAATTCCCACTCCTCAAACAGATTTAGGAACCTGGAGGTAACTCCAAATAGCTCTTTAGAAGTGAAATAGCTGTTTCCCCTGGGAAATGCCCAGCCAGCCCCAGGCTGCCCTCACCGACGCAGCGCGTGCCCTCCTGGTTGGAGTGGTACCCTCTGCTGCAGCTCAGCGTGTTCCTCTGGCACGTGTAGGACCCCACGGTGTTGATGCAGTTGAATCCTGGCTTACAGGGCTCAGGGAGAGATGTGCATTCGTTGATATCTGGTGAAGACATACACAGAGCAGTGAGAGATGCTATGTAACCCTTCTGGTCTGCTTTCTTCCAGCTGTCACTTCTTTTTCTCTTCACTTCAATTTCCTGTGCTAAGGCTGATGAAGGTCTGCTGTGGGGATAGCTCCAAATTCAACATGCAAGTATGGGCAGCAGCATTGACATTAGGCTCACAGCAAGGTTTACAGAAAACTCCAGCTCCAAGGGGTCAATGCACAGCTCCAGAGGCCCAGGAGCTGCAGCACAGGGCACAGACCCTGCTGCTCACACTCACCCACACAGTTGCCCTCGGGGTCTTGCAGGAAGCCATCCATGCAGCGCTGCTTTGACTCGCAGTAGAAGGAGCCCTCTGTGTTCTGACAAACAAAGTTCACCTTGCAGCTGTGAGTTCCTCTCTGGCACTCATCAATATCTGTTCAGCACACCAAAACACCACACTGGGGTGAGCTCAGCTCTACTTTCAGTGGCCTTCGTGGCCAGCTAACCTCCAGAAAGGAAATTAGGAGGCATTATTTCAACAGACACGTGTTCCCAATGGGAAATCTGAAGGGTAAGTGTGTGTGCTCTTGGACATCACATCAGGATTTGTCAGGTCCTGCAGCACATTTGATTCAGGTCCCTAGTGCCTCATTCACAGCATCTCTTGCAACCCACAAATACCAAAATACCTGCAGTTTTTTACAGGCTACTGTAAAACAGTTTGTAAATATTATAATCCTCTATAGTCTAATTTCAAGACTAGAAACTAAATTAGATTAGTAATAAATGTTAGAAATGCTCTAGAATCAGACAACAGAACAAGGCATTCACAAAACAGCCTCTTCAAGTAAACCAAGCTTTATTTATGGCAGCTGCTTATAAAGGGAGATTTCTGATAATTTCTATTTTATGGCTTTATGTTCTATGTCAAAAGCTAAGCTCTTTCCTTAGGCATCTCTTACTGCAGCTGCCAAGAAACTGTAAAACTCGTAGGTGTAAATAATAGTGAGTTTTGCCCTGAAGGCAGGGTACATGTGTCCCTTGCACACTCCTGTGCTGCTGTGAGCACTGATGTTCCCTTCTTTGTTAGACGCCTACAGGGACAGGGGGGATGAAGAATAACTTCTTAACCCATTCCAAATGGTTACATGTAAATGTAAATAAATGCTGACAAGGATTCTGAACACATGCCAGCCCCATGTTCCATTCAGGCTGGGAATTTTTGCTGGAATCGTCAGCAAACAGCATCAGCTGGGCCAAGCAGAGGAGCTGAGGGCGATTCCTCCATCAGGGAGATGTCAAATCCTAATTCAGAAGATTTAATCCATGTTCTAAGTAATTTACAGGTATCCCTGGAAACCACTTCAAATGAGTGAATGTGCAGGAAGAGCCTGCAAAGCCCAACACCTCCATGACGAGCAGCTGGTGTCACAGAGGCAACACCAGAATGCTCTGCAATCCCTTCCCTCCTCAGTGTGAGGGCTGAGAACCCTTCCTCACCCACACACTCGCCGTCCTTCAGCTCGTGGCCGGGCTGGCAGCTCAGCTCCTGCAGGCAGCGGAAGGAGCCCATGGTGTTGACACAGTGCTCTCTCCTCTGGCAGGTGTGTCTCTCTGTCACACACTCGTTGATGTCTGTGAGAAAGAGGGAACAAATCAGTGCCATGGAGTGCCAAGGGATCTCCCTCTTCCTGCTCTTCTGGAAGGAGCAGAAAGCTCAGATGAAGGAAACTCAATACAGGCTTTGTTACAGGGCTCTGATGGAAGATGCTTTTAGTCCAGGGTCTTTGGTTAGCACAGAGTGACTGAAGAGACACAAATCACAGGGGGATTTCCTCCTCCTCCCCTCTTCCCAAACGCCACGGGGATGGTGCAGGCACTGGGGACAGGGATGGACAGAACTGAGGAAAGGCAGGGTGGGCAGAGGATTGATGACCAGCTGGTGGTGAAGGGATGGGAACTCCTGGACAAGGGAATGAGAAAGGGATTAATGCCCACTGCTCCTCTCCAGACCTCCACAGCCCAGGCCACTGAGCTGCCTCAGGCCAGGCTGCCAAGGGCTGCTGGGGGGGCACTGCCCCAGGGATGGGAGCTGAGGCTGCCTGCTGAGCTGGGTCATGCTGGCACCCATTCCCTAAGGAACACATCACTGGGACTGGATATGCAGGAACTCATGGAGAGGAACCCTGATGGCTCAATCAAGTTTGTAAATTTGTATTTAGAGCTTTAAAGAGATTTGATTTCAGCAAGTGGAGTAGCGAAAAAGTTCTTTTTAAGAAATCACTTGAACACAAGATTGCAGAGCATGGGACAATTAGGGAAGGAATATGAAACACCTTTAAAATGATATGTTTTGATAGGCTTGGATGAAATAATCTAAAATTCAGGTTTTGCTTATGTTAATAATGAAAGCTAGAATAGCATGATGAGCAAATACTTAGAAGCAACAAAAAGGGGCAGAGACTGGGAAGAGAAATTTTCTTGCCAACCTCCACAAAACCTCGCACATTCCCAGTTCTATATAAAGCTAAGAATTGCTAGAGCTAACAAAAGCCAAATGTGACCAGCACCATTACCAGTCCTCTGGCTGCTCTGTGCATGAAGCTGTTTTCATACTACACAATAAAGCAAGTATTGTTTAAATCAGATTTTCATTTTGGCTGTAGAACCTTATTCTCAGATAAGTACATCAGATATATGACTTCCCCTGTGGAGCATGAAAACAGGAAAAGCCATTCGAAAAGATTTTTGTGTTTAAAAATGTGTCAGCTGGTTTTCTAGCAAAGAAATGAGGAGAAGCACCAAACCCCTTCAGTTCCTGGGGGGTTTGGATAACTGGTGATGTGCTCTGAGTCACTGAGTTTTGCAAGACCTGCACTAGCTTGGTTACATCACACTTCTCACTTATTCCTATTTTCCTTTTTTTTTCCTCCTCTCTGTTTGCCATTGCCAATCTCCACATGCTCTGGGCTTGCTTTCCAAAGCAGCTGGTTAATCCACAGCAAGGTCCTGCCCTTCACCTGGATCTCTTTCTACCTGTCCCACATCAAGTCTGAGCTCCTCCACTGAGGGGCAGGTCCTTGCCCACCCCAAGGTTCCTGCAGGGTTATGTCCCCCTAATGCCTGTGCACTTTCCCACTTCCTATTAATTGGAATTATCACAATGAAGTAGAGTAAGAGTATTTTCACAAATGATCTTGTAGGGGTAGCAAAACCCCCTCACATGCTGGGAGATGAGTAAGAGGTGCTGTGGTAGATCCCTCTCACCTACTTAGACTTAGTTCTTTAAAAATTTTGATTTTTTAAAAATTTATTTTAGAGAAAACCAGCAATGGATGACCACCTAATAGCACCCAAAGCACAGCAAGACTTTCTGCTGGCTGTACCACAGATGTGAGATTATCTGTTCTTGCAAACCACAAAAAGGCTCTCACATAAACAAACTGACAGCATCACACTGCAGCTCATGAGCTTGAGTCAGTCCAGCACCATGTCAAAAGAGAAAGTATGTCTGTCTGACATATGAACCACAGAGGGTAGGAGGCATTCCATGGGATCAGCAGGTGGAATACTGAGTAACAGGCATATAAAAAGGTTGTGATTTCACAGAGAGAAAAAAAATCTAATATGATTTCATGTTTTGTCTATATTTTGATTCAATTTTCAAAACTCTGAGTGCTTGAAAAAATACGCAGAATTGGCTGGAACATATTTGAGGAAATTAAAATTATGGAAACTGGCAGATTACAATGCAGAATTCTCATTTTCAATGGAAGTTTTGTGCACATGAGATACTGACAAGTCCTGCAGCCTGACTGTGAGCTGGGCAGAGCTGCAAGGCTTAAACCTGGAGCCATGGCCAAGCAAAGCTCTGCTCTGCCTGCCCAGAGTCAGGGCAGGAGCCTCTGGCTGTGCCATCAGGCCAGCTGCCAGCCCACCCCAGTCCCCTGGCCAGTTTATCACGCAAACACGCCTGGTTTTGTTCATTTTTCTAAACAAATTCCTAAATTTGCCTTAGAATCCAGAGAGCCCATGACATGTCTCCCTCCAGTCGTGGAGCCAACTCCACAAGTCAGTGAGATGCTTGACAGAGCACCAGGAATAGCAGGAGTTATGTCTTCAGTCTCAAGCACAGCTAATTCCAACACTGGACCAGCTGTGGTGTTCAACCAACCCAGTTAAGGCTGTGAGGGAGGGCAAGACCACGTTCTTTAAAAAACAGGGAAAAGAGGAAAAATAACTCCATACTACACTGAAAACAAGTCACACAGTTAATTTTTGAGGAATCTACTCAGTCTCTCTGTGTGGCAGCAACATTCCTCACTTTATGTCAGCAAAACCCAGAATGAAATGCAATCATGCAATAACTCTTTTTTTTTTTTTTCTGCAGAACTGCTGCTGAAAACAGCAACACACACACCATCCCTGAGCACATCTGTTGCACCCAGAGCTGGCATTTCTGCCATCAACGTTTTACCTACTGCTATTTATTTCAATATGCACTTTGACATCAAAAACTCATTTTGATGCAGCTTCTATTAAAAAAGTGAAATGCAGACTTTTCTGGTGCTGCATCTGCAGTTTCTCACCTCAGCTCTGTTTGCTGTATGGGACACATCTATGCCATGCAGGCACTTTGTTATTTTCCACCACCCACCCAGTGGGTCCAGGAATGAAGAGCCCATGTCCTGCTCCCTGTAAGGAGGGAACTGAGGTGGGAGTAGGAAAGACAGGAGCAGAGCTGTCAGTGTGCAGTGGGTGGTGGGAATGACTTTGCCTCAAAGTCACCAGAAAAGCAACAGCCAGCCTGGCTTTTATCTCTGGAGAACATGGAGCTTCCAGCCCAAAGGCATTCCAGTGTCTGCTCCCAGACACACAGAGGGGCTGTGTGAGAGCTGTTTAAACAGCTGGGGACTTCTCTCTGTGCATGGCTGGCTTTTGGGAATCCTGGGTGTCTGTTTCTGAATGCACCTGGAGTTATAATTCCCCACCTCTGACTAAAGGGAACTCCACAGATCAAAGATTATCAGCTGCTTCGTGGCTGTGCAAAGATTGTTCCTCCTGCCCCTAAAACATGCAAAGAGTGACATCGTTAAACCAACAAGAATCTGCAAACTAATTACCAAAGGTTTTCTCCTGGTGTTTGGGACAGTTCAAGGTGGAGAGCAGGCTGTTAGGCTGGAAAAGGATACTCCAGGAGAATGAGGCAGAGAGCAAAACACAAACCACAGTGTATGCTTGTGGCTTTCCCCTTCGACTACAGAAGTAGGAAAAAATGTGAAACATGGCAAATGCTCTGGTGGCACCACACACAGAGCAGAGCAGGATGGGAGCAGGGAGCACACAAAAAAAGGAAGAGAATTTCCAAAGTTTTTTAGGATATTTAAAAAGGATACCTGCAAAAACTGCCCTGCATTAGAGGAACTCAGAAGTCTGGTGTTCAGTGAGGGAGAAGGGCTTCACAAATGAGAGTTGTGCCTTTGCTTTCATGAGTAGTGCCTGAGGTTTACCTGGTATCAGCCACAATAAAACTGTTCAATGTCATGGGGCAAAGGGAGAACGTGAGTCAAAGGAAGCACTTGGCACCTGCCACAGCAGCTCCTGCCAAGGCTGCAGACACAAGCACTGCTTTGGTTTCAGAACACTCCTGGGAGAGGTGAAAAAGAACAGATCCACCCTTCCTGCACAGCCCAGGGAAAACATCAGGGGGTTCAGTGGCAAGAGTTGGGAGCAGAGCTCGAGGAGGGGCCGTTCCTGGAGCTGCCAGGGCAGGAGTGTGGTGCCTGCAGCAAGCTCTGGGCATACCCTGGGCACCTCCAGCACCAGCTTCAGCTCAGGCTGAGCTGTCTCATAAAGGCCTCTTTCCTTCCAGTGCTGCTCTCTCAGCCATTTCATTGGAACCAAATAATATCATTAGTTTCCCATTCTTACCAGTACCTCTGATTAAAAAAAAAAAATAATAACAACAACTAAAAAATAAAAATCCAGTGTCAACAATTTAAGGAACACCCAAAATGTGGTAAATCACAATTCTTCTCTGGATTGTGACACTGCAGAAGTTTTCCTGCTCATGGCCAAATGCCACACGGTGCTTATTAACCAGACGGGATCAGAGAGCTTTAAAGACAGGAACAAAACCGAAGCTGTGGTGGTCAGAAAAAGAGTGTTATACATGTAGGGAGGAGGACAGGAGTGGAAGAGAGCACTGCATTCACACAGGACATTACAGCCACGGGCACTGATGCTTTCATGGATGACTGGAGGTCTCCAGGTGCTCCATTTTTCCAGACAACGCTCCTGCTGCCTCCTAACCCAGCCTCTAGAAAAATACCCAAAAAAGAAACTATTTCACGTAAGCTGAGGTCCCAGCTGCTGGAAGCAAACTAAATCCTCACAAATACACTTGAGAAAATTGACTGGTTTCTTCCATGAAGTCAAACAGCAGGGATGATCCAGCAGAATTATGATGCATCTTTGACTTTTACTCAAAGAAATTTATGCCAGAATCAACAAAGGACTCATATGAATTTTAAAATGCCCTCCCTTTGGAATGGATCTTTTCCAGAGCCGGGAATCAGACAGATTCTTGAGCTGTATTTCTGAAGTTCTGTTGTTTGGTGGTGTCTAGAACTTGGCAGTATTGAACTGTGCAGACAGCTCAGCTGCTCTGATCCCTGAGCTCAGTCTGCAGCCAGCAGAGCCGCAGTGCTCACCACACTGCGGGCTCGGGGCTCCTGCTCAAGGTTACCTGCACCCTGAGATGGCTGGGGACAAACCAAACAGCACGCAACTCATGAGGTGAAGGGCTGAGCAAATGGTGCACGTGTGTTTGTGCTGAGTGGCTCTGAGATGTCAGATGCAGGGATGGTGGGGAGGTGCTGCAGAGCATGGAGAGCTGTGATGCTGAGGGAGCGGCGTGTGCCTCTCGTCTTACCAACACATTTCCTATGCCTGTTGAGAATAAAGCCCTCTGCACACATCCCACTGTGGCTGACACAGGAGAATGATCCCAGTGTGTTCTCACAAAACTGTCCGCTGGAACAAGCCTGAGCACCTGTGAGGCACTCATCCAAATCTACAGCAGCACGGGCCAGCCAAAAGGGAAAAACAGAACTCCATTAGAACAGCTCCTGAAATGAAACAACATTTCTTTCACGCTGGGGATGCCGAGATGAAGTGTGCTGGAGCTCCCACATCAGCACCAGGCTGCAATACATGCAGTGTTACTCTGAAAATAGGGCTGGAATAAACCCTCGGAGGTCATTCAGTCCTTGCTCACACTCCTGTACTTTTGCCATTCCAGAAAGAAGTATCCTTAAAAACAGGCAGGCATTCACATAGAGACAGTGCACACTCCTTGAAAGAAACCTGTTCCAGTGCACCACCACCCTCACCATCAGATCTTGACTTCAACAGAGATTATAAATGTCCCTTGCCAATGTTTAAACTCACTGCTTCCACTGACAAATACAAATTTTTTTCATTTCCTGTAGGAAAACGATTGCCTTGAAATGCCCTTTTTGATGCTGACATTAATTAATCAAATTAGCTTCCACCACACTTGAGTAAGCAGTGCACTGTGAATATTTCATCTGGTGATATTAAAATCCCATTTTCTTCACAGACTGTCTGGAATTTTATGAAAATGATTTGTTATTCAATAAGATCTAAGATTAAGAGTGATGTGGATCATTTGTGAGCAATTCTGAGCATTGGGAGCTCCTGCTTGCATTTCACTGTTACTGCTCCCTTGCTTAGAGATTTATAATTAAGGTATGTCACAGGGCATGGCTTCTGACCCCCAAGCCCTCCCTGGGCAAACACATCCCTTGTGACTATTCAAGAACATCCATTTAAAATGTCTGTAATGTGAATGGTGAGGATGCAGCTCTGGAATTCACTGCTCATCTCTGGGCAGGCCAGAGCTCCAGCAGCCAGTGAACACCTGGAGCTGGCCCAACTCCCATGGCATGTCCTGCCTCAGCTGTGAAGTCTCCCTGTTCAGGTTTCCAAGGCAAGAGGAGCTAAAAGCAAACAGAGCAGGTGCCAGGGCAGAGCTGTGCCCTGAGGGTGCCCAGGACAGCAAAGGTGTCCTGCTCGCTGCTCCTGCTCCCAGCCAGAGTGCTGAGTGTCCACAGCTGTGCACACAGAGCCCGGGGAGGAGCCTCAGTGGCAAGAGAAACCAGAAGGGCTGTAAAAAAGCCTGCAATGTCAAAGGAAAAAAGCACCAGCCCAGACTTGCCTCCACCCCGCCAGGTAACAGCCACACTGTGCTTCAGGAGGAATCTGCGAGGCAGAACCGGGACTCCTTCTGCCAAATGGTCTCTCTGATGGCACTGCAATTCCCAATTCTGAAAATGAGGGACAGCCAGGGCTGTGAGGTACACAAACCTTTAACCATGGCTCTGTGGGGAGCCCAAAGCACTCACCTTCACAGGAAACCCCATCAGCCATGAGCGTGTACCCAGCCATGCAGGAGCACACAGCATCTCCTGCCACGATGTTGCACAGGTGCTTGCAGGGGCCATTATCTGCACAACACAAAATTGCACAGTACATCAGGACCCCCAGCACTGATCAGCTGCAGCTCCACACTGCCAGGCCAGCCAGGCACAATCCCAGCTCAGGCAAGGGGAATCAGCCGGGAACCAACCTGTGCAGGCAGCCCTAAGCACTGCTTCCCACCCTCCTGCTGCACACAGACACAGCTGGCCCCTCCCTCCTGCACTGCTCACATCCCCCTGCACTGCTCACTGCCCACCTCACCCGGAGGAGCAGTGGGGAACAACCCTGAAAGCAGAGAGCAGCCCCAGATTTCTCCCTCGGGTTTCCCCTGACAATTCCTGAGCCTTGTGCCACGGTAACAGATTAAAGCTGGGCACTGAAATCAGACTGGAGAAGGGATGAGAGGAGTTTTATTCTGCCTCTAAACATTCCTCTGCAGCTGACACCTCCAACGTACCTTTGCACTTGTCCTGCTCTTCCTGCAAGGACACCACGAGGATGGGCTGGGAGGGAGAAGCTACTGGAGGGATGGTGGCTTCAGCTTCCAGCCTGGTCATCTGTCCTCTGTCAGGATCTGCAAGGCAAGGCAGGATCAGGGACAGCAGCATCCCCACCAGACACCCCACAGCAAGGGGTGATCCCATTCCTCCCACTCCATCACGGTTCAGAGGAGGAAACAAATATCATGGACACAGATCAGAGAGCCTGGCTGACAAAAACTTCTGTAAAGTACTGCAATATCTGAATAAACTACAAAGTGCTAACTTCATTTTTAAAACATTTGCTGTATTTTAAATACAGTGCCTGTCTTTCATTTGGTATTTGATGGGAAAAAACTAAGCTTTGACCTTATCCTGTCCATCCTATTTCAACACAGACAAACATCACCTTTACAAGCACGGGGTACTTTGGAATGACTTTTGTACAGCCAAGTGGAAAACATGACAGCTGCTGTCTGCCACTAATATTTTCAACAGACAGTATTGTAAAAGGTATTGGGAAAAAAAGAGCTCTGTTACATCAATAAGAGTATCAGTATCATCAAAACAGAAGCCTAAATCCACAGGGCTAAATTGTCCCTTAAGAGGGACGTGTCCTGTCCCCACTGCGTTCAAGGGTCACCTGGAGCAAAGTGTGATCCCCAAAATTGTGACAACCTTAAATGACTAAGTGCAAGTTTGGGCTGTGGGAAGAGTGATTTCCTTAACCAAATGAAGTCAGCACAGACATGTAACAGGCTGTGGAGCAGAGACAAACAAAATTCACCTGCTTGGGGCACAGCCTGAATGATTTCCCCAGGAATGCCTGAGACAGGCACAGACACACAGGGACAAGGACAACTGAAAGGCCACTGTGCCACTTGTACTCGTTCAGCCAAGCAAGGCCACTGAGGTTCCCAATCCCCTCCCTGACCCTCCCTCAGCCTGGCACAGCAAAGGCAGCACCAGTCCTCCCTCTGGCCCCTGCCATGCACCTCTGAGCTCCCACGGGTGTCCCCTGCCCCTGTCACAATCCCATTCCCCAGGTGAGCTCTGCAAACCCCTCTGCACCCCTGGGCACAGCCCTGAGCACCACAGCCCTGCAGATCTGCAGGAACACGACTTCCCAAGATGTTTCACCCAGAGCCTCAGTCAGTGCTGGGAGAAAAACAGCAAAGCAAAGCAAAACCACAAATACACTCCAGGTAAGCAATCAGGCCAAATTCTGCAGTGCTAAAATAAGAAGTTTTCTTTGCCTCTTTTGGGTTCCTTTCCCAGAATTTTTATATAAGCAGAGCAGACAGCTGCCACAGGAACAGTCAAATGCATTCTTGAGGTAAATGCTGTAACACCACACTGAGAAGGATGACATAGAGAATGCTCATTGTTTGGCTTGGGCAGAGGATTAGAAGCCTAAGGAGTTGTGTCTTTGGATGGAAACACTGCTTTTGCTTGTTAAATAACGGAAGGCACTTGTAATTAATATGAGGTTTCAACTTTCTGGGTTATCTGACTTAATATTGTGCCACTGGAGAACTCCACACATCAAAACAATTACAACACAACTGACTTTCTTTTCCAGACTTTCACCACACTAGACAAATTTGGAGTTTGTTATCACTGAAGGATGTTAATGATTTTAGACAAAAACCAAAGCTCAAGAAGCAATGCTGTCTGTCTGAACTGAGTTAAGTTTATCTAAACTTATCTAAAGAAAACCTAATTGTGAAATACAAAATTACTCTGAGAAGAACAGGTATTTCTTAAAAAATCTTTACAAATCCCCTTCTGAGAAGTGCAAACACTCTTGATTTGAGCATATCAAACACCACCCTTATCCCATACAACCAAACACAAAAACAAGGTGTAACTGAGTATCCTAAATTACCATTTTTCTTTACATTTTACAATTTCTACAGAACATGTCCATGCATCAACACCCATTAAAAAAGAGAAACTGCAAAGAAACTAAAGAAAAGCTTGGTTGATGAGTGCAGGTATACAGACACTGCCCTTCATGTCCCTTTTCTCACCTGGAGAGCAGCTGGTGCCATCCTCCTGCAGGGTGAACTCTGGGAAACACGAGCACTTGTAGGAGCCCACGGTGTTGATGCACAGGTGCTGGCAGAGCTCCCCCCCGTAGAGCAGACACTCATCCAGGTCATCTCCAGGCAGGTTATTGGACAGCTCAGCCTCACTGCTGATGGACAGCGCTTCGTGGTGATCCTCTCTCTCTGAAACTACAGCAGAACATCCCTGACAGCTGTTCTGGCCTTGGCACAGGACACTACAGGGTAGGTGGGCACAAAAATGCCAAGAAAAGTCAAATCTACCCAAAACAGTAGGGTAGATTGCACGGATAAGATCGAGGAAGGATAAGAACAAAGGAACCCTTCCTGGAGATAACACCGATGAGCTGGAGGGCCACCTCCTCCTTCCCTAGGGCTGCAGGGACAGACTTTACAGAGCCACTAAGAAGCAGTCACAAGGGAGGTCACAAGCTGACCTTCCACATCACTGCCAACCCCGTTCCCACTGACATTTGAACTAAGGCACTGTGCTGAGCCCCAGCTGAAATTGGCCCCACGCTGAATTCCAAATTTCAGGAGAAGTTCATCCAGTAGGTTTGGAAGCTTTCCAACATCGCAATTTGTTGGCTTCTCCTGTATTAGCATCAGCAGCAGCCTGAAAGCCATGAGCAGTGACATGGCTGTCCTTCCTACTGCCTGTACTCCAGAGCTGGAACACCAGCTGCTTCCATTCCTGACCAAGTCTGACAAGGCTTTCTGGGACATTGAAATTAATCCTTAAGTGAGTTTCTCAGTCAGCTTTTCTTGAACACACAGTGCCAAAGTTCCTCAGTCTGTGAGGTCTCAGGTGTATTTAGGGATGAGATTCTTTGCTTTCTCCAACCTGCTTTAGGAAGAAGGCAATCTGTGCTAGACCTGAGAGGAAAGCAGCTGTGCCCTGATGCCCTGCTCCCTCCAGCCCCTCACCGAGGGCCCGTGTGAGGCAGAGCCCTCAGTGACAAAAGGACACTCACCCTTCTCGGGGGTCACCGTGGGCACGGGCTCTGGATGCCGTCTGATCTCGGGATGGATGAAGTGATCCCCCCCCTCACAGCAGGACAGCATCACGTGGCTGCAGGGGTAGCCCAGGTTGATGTTGGACTCACAGGTTTTCCCCTCACTCCTCAGGCGCAGGCCCAGGCTGCAGCAATCACAGCATTGCTGCAAGACAGGGGAATGTCAGCCACCAGCACTGGGAATGTCAGCCACCAGCACTGGGAATGTCTGTCAGCCACCAGCACTGGGAATGTCAGCCACCAGCACTGGGAATGTCTGTCAGCCACCAGCATTTGGAAGCACTGAGCAAACTGCCAGGGCAGTGGTGGAGTCCCCAGACCTGGTTCAAGAATTGTGTGGATGTGACACTTGAGGACATGGTTTAGTGGGGGACAGGGCAGTGGTGCTGGGTTTACAGTTGCACTTGATGGTCTTAGGGGTCTATTTCCAACTTAACAATTCTATTCTGTCATTTAGCACAGCTTCAGGGATGAGCCCACGCACACCTGGAACTGATCTGCACTTTCCTAAGCAGTGGAGCATCTGGAAAAACATTTGGAGTGTCGACACTTGTAAATATCAAAGCTTTACTTGTGCTTGTTTTTGCCATTCAGCACCAACGGGTCAACTGCAGCCACAACAAACACAAAGTCTGGCTGTGCCAGTGATTTCAGCAGCTCCACGTGCCAGGAAGGACTGGTGCTGCACATCAGCTCCCCCAGCTCTTGCTCACAGGCCTTGCCTGTGTGTAGTATGAACAGAAATTATAAACAAAACAATGCAGATCTGCACCTCTTTGCATTAGAGCTCGAACCATGGTCAGTTTGAAGCCGTGTGACAGGAACTGGAAATAAACTGCACAGACAGGAGGGTCAGCAGCATCCCAGCCCTGCCAGGTGCCAGTAAAGCCTCTCCTCTCTGCACTACAGCCCTGCAAACCTGCTCTGACCCTTAACTGCCTGGCTGTGCTGGACAGCATCCTGCTGGGACTGGCTGGAGGGAGGCCAGGGTCTCTTCGATGAGCTCTTTGTTTCTTTTTTCCTTCCTCAGAGTACCTGAGCAGCAGCTTTGCTGACATGCTCATCTCCACCTCTTGCAGTTTGCTCTGCTGCAGGTGGCAGGCAAAAACCATGTGCTGCTTTACTCAGTCCCAGACAAATCTACTGCACAGTCAGGCCACAAAAGGGCATCAGATAAATGATACCAAACTCAGAAAGTCCACACTGTAGATGCACCTAAGCAAGCTGGGAAGCTGAGGAGACTGCTGCAGAGACACAGGGGGCACAGCTGAGCTGCAGATGCCTTTGTGGAATTGAAGTGTCCTCTCACCTCTAATTTATTTATTTATTTGTTCATGTATTTTAGCCATAAATAACATGTTTCACTGACAGAAAAGCAGAGAGTGTCTTTCCCTCTGCAACTCCTTTGATAGTCACCCACCCACTCAGAGTTTGCAGCCACACTGGAGGAGCCTCTCTGAGCTCAGAGAGCAGACTCCAGCCTGTTCAAACCCTGACCCTGTGCAAGGGGTCAGACACAGGAATGAGGGGCAGGATTCGAGCCGGCAGCAGGAGCTGCAGGGACAGAGCAGCTGCCAGCAGGGAGATCCCTGAGCTGGGCAGGCACCAAGAGAGGCAGTGTTCTAAGGAGCACGGAAATGAGGAGGGATCACTTTCCATCATTAGAAATCCTAGGTGGGCATTCCCATTAATTGAGAGCCTGTCTCCTGCAGGGAGATGCATCCACTGCCAGCTCAATGCTCAGAAACTCTTCTGCAGAGCCCCTCTTTTCAGGACAGCACTGCTGTTGTGTGAGCACTTCACACTCAGTGCACAGCCTGGCATGTTCAGCCAGCACCGATTGCTGCACCTCACATTTTATGGCCCTGCTTCCTAATCTGAGAAATCCCCAAACACCATAAACAGCAGACATTACTCACATGTGCAAATATGCAGAGCCATAAGGAGCTCCCTTCATGTGCCCAAATACACTTGTGAAAAATTTACAATATGGGCCTTGAAGAGGATTAATTCCTTTGCACACTAAATAGGCTTAAATTATCTTTTCAAATGAATGTTTAAAAAAAACAAACAAAAAAAAAAAAACCCTAGCAATAATGAACTGTGGTCATGCTAGAAAAGGGAAAATTCCTCTTGTCATCTTCCCCAAATCCAGAACCCCCAAATTCAAATTTGATTTAAAAAAATTTCTCTTTTTTTTTCTATTGTTTTAGCTGAGTTTTGTCACCTTCAATATGCAAAACAGAAGTTCAAGATAATACATGTTTTTACTGAAGTACAGTCAAATATGCAATATTTGCCTTGAAGACCCCAGCTTCTTTCAGTCATTTGATTCACAATTTATCCCATGTGCAGGCATGACAGAGAGCATTAAATCAGTCATACATCTTAGGGTGCACATATTTTCCAGGCGAACAAAACTGTCTCATTGTCCAGTAGAAAAACTTGTTCTCTGGAAAGTTCCTTCTAAAATGCAAGAATGGAATGCCTCGACTTTGTTTGCTGCTTTTTGAACTTTCCAGGAATTCTACAACTGATTTAATGCAAATATGACTGTTTTTACCTTGCAACCTTGAGCACCATTCTTTGGTTCACAGCTTTCTGTATTCCCCTCAAAACTATCTTAGCTGGAATTCTGCATAATTGGATTTACCATGGTGGAGTCTCCATCCACTAGGGAAAATCCCCAAGCCTGTGCTTTTTGTGTTAAGAGTAAATAACAATTAAAGCACCCCAAGATTAGGTTGATTTAGCAAGGCTGAACTCCTGGATCTGAAAAACCAGCACTGCCACATTCACCTTGAAGCAAAAGGTGAAAACACCTAAAACACCTGAAGACCTACAAATGTTTGTAACCTGGAGATAAAACCCTGGCTTTTGGCAAGACAGTGTAAATACCTTGCTGGGTTTTGAGGCAATTAATGAACCTTTCCACATTCCACACAAACTTTTTTGATTTATGCCACAGGATTCACTAAGAGCAGACAGATCAGGGGAAACACCACTATGGACGGTCAGCATCTTCTGCCAGATCCCCTCTGAAACAATGCTTAACCACAATAAAATTAGAAAACCTTTCTTGTAATACAAAGCATTAAAAAGCAGTACAAAGATGGATTATTTTGTATTACAGCAGTACATACTGTAATGTAAAAGTAACATGAAGTCTCAACAGTCTCAATATTTACTGATTTTTTTTCAAGCAATAGCTGCAATGACTCAAGAGCTAAACAAACTAAATAGGTGAGCAAAGCTGTTCAGTAATTTTAGTGTCTCAGATGGTTTATCTTAAAGGAAAATTCCCACTGGAACTGGCATGAGGAACCATTCCACAAGAGTATTTTGTCACTGGTTTCAGCTCAGCCAGGAATGATGGAGCTGTCCCTCCCCACCTCTGCCTGAGGAATGGCATGTGTAATCAGGCTGACTCCACAGCCTGGCTCTGCCTGGCATGCAAACAACCCCTGGTGAAAACCTAAGAATAACAATTCTGTCACAGTTCAGACATATTAATGTCTTCTCCTGAACGCACAAATTCTCCTTTTACTCTAATGACAGACTTCAGACCCAAATTAGCAATGGTTCTGAAGATGACAAATCAGCACAGCTAATTAACCCTTAAGCCCTGCAGTGGATGTCCACATTCCCTGCTTTTCTAGTGAACAATTATCTGCGAGAATCTGCGATGTAAAAGAACAGATAGAACTAATCAGGTTCCTGCTGAGCCCAGGAAGCTGCACTTAAGCTGAGCTATAGCTATGTAAATTATGATCAGAGGGAAATGAATTCTGAAAGGCACTGTTCTGGTGAAAACAGGACAAGCGAGCTGCTGAATCTTCAAACTGGTTTAAATTGGTTTGGCTCCACTGGTTCTCATCAAGCAAATCTCATTTATCGAAGCAGAGGCTGTGGCTCAGGATTTGTGATTTGTGCTGCCCATTAACGGTTTGCCTGTATTTATGAACAAAAGCTTCCATCATCATCTAAATGCTTGTTCCTCTACTCCAGCATTGTGCAGAACTGGGAAAGGGGGCTGCAATTCAACACTGGAGCCAAGCAAAGCGCCCAGTAATGGGTTTCACATTATATCTTCAATTAAGTTTTGCCCCATCATTTTCTAAATTCTTCTACGCTATAGATATAAAAACTAAAATGGACTTTTCAGCTACTTCCAAAGCGAGGAAGCAAAAGCAATACAGCCAGTTAGGTCTACAAAATGGAGATGGAAATTAATTCAAAACAACATTACTGCAAAGTTTTAAAAGGGGCTGCAAACTGAAATGCAAACGGCACCATTTCACTGCCACATTCCTGCAAGTTCATCTTTTCTGTGCCCCACAGGAATGCAGGAACAGATGCCTGCTGAGGCAGGAGGACACCTTGCCTCACAAGAGGAGCTCACCTTGTAGGAGGAGCCCGCGCAGGGGTCGCTGTCCTCGGGGCCACACGAGTCCCCCTCCTTGGCGGCCACCATCCCGGCCAGGCAGCTGTTCTCCCTCACCGAGGACACGCAGCACTGCTTCTGGGCAATCCTGCAAGGGCCAGGGCACACTGTCACACAGCCCAGGGGCACTGTCACACAGCCCAGGGCACTGTCACACAGCCCAGGGGCACTGTC
>JAYDZK010000032.1:19799404-19815066 GCA_034509185.1 Euphonia xanthogaster | reverse complement strand
CCCAGGGCACTGTCACACAGCCCAGGGCAGGGCACACTGTCACACAGCCCAGGGGCACTGTCACACAGCCCAGGGCAGGGCACTGTCACACAGCCCAGGGGCACTGTCACACAGCCCAGGGCACTGTCACACAGCCCAGGGCAGGGCACACTGTCACACAGCCCAGGGGCACTGTCACACAGCCCAGGGCACTGTCACACAGCCCAGGGCAGGGCTCTCTGACGCCCCCTGCAAATGTCCCAGTGCCACCTCAACTACCCCTCCTGTAACACCTAAACATGTGCAGAGAACTGTCCTGGCAGAACAGGAACTAATTTTTTTAATGAGTATCTGCTTTGTAGCTGTCCCCTGGATCCCTGGCAATGCCCGAGGCCAGGCTGGACAGGGCTTGGAGCAGCCTGGGATAGTGGAAGGTGTCCCTGCCATGGCAGGGGATGGGACGGGATGAGCTTTCAATCCTTCCAACCCAAACCAGACTGGGATTTTACAATCTTTAGGCAATGAGTTGAACTGGAGCAGACTCCTGGGAGCTGCAGGAATTGCCGGGTTCCAGCACAGGCAGTGCCCTGAGGCTGGAGAGGGGCAGGGTCACCAGCTCTGCTCACTGGCACAGCTCCCAGCGGCAGCAGCAAGATTCTGTCCTTGCTTTCCAGGCTCTGAGGCCACATACTTGAATACTTTTTTACATAAAACGTTTTCTTTAGACGTAATATTTATGGGCAGGCTTAAATCTTTAAAACAGGGACACAACTGAAATGTTACAAATAAGACAATTGAACCCCTGATCTCTTACTCCTAATCCCAGTAGGTTCACAGGGACTGAAACATTTAGGATCTGGCTTTTTCATCTACAAGCAGCCTCAGATGTGCAGGTGCAACTCATTAATGCGCTGGATTTGCACCTACTTAGGCCGAGGCTGGGATTTTTAATCTGCCTTTACTTCACAGACAGTTGCTATGTGCCAGTTGTGTCAGGCCAGATCCCAGCAGGGAGGATTTCAGTCTCCCAGTGACTTCAGAAAGGTGCAATGATACTAAATTGGATAAAAGGGATTATGCCAAAGTTTTTCAACGCTCTAAATGACAGGATCAGTCTGCAAGAATGTGAGTCTGGAGTGAGTTTGTCTCCATCCCTCCCCAAGGGCTGCTCCAGGCTCGTGGGCAGGGAATGGGATGAACTGCAGCTGGTGGGGTGCTGGTCCAGGTTACCCTGCACCCATCCCTGTCCTGCTGCTGTGCTGCTGATACCAGCAGCGGGATCAGGGTATGGTGCCCCCTCCAGCAGAACCAGGGCCACCCACAGAGCAATGAACACATCCCTCAATGACACGGATAATCACTGCACTCCCATTTAACTGCAACTCCACTGATGGGCAGGAAACGGGAAACAAAAATCTCTGCTCATGGGAGAGACAAAAAGAAACCTTAAAAAGCTTTCGTCTAGATTAGATTTTGGGCAAAAGGAGGGGGAAATCCTGGCTTCTAATTAGCCATGAATATTGCCAGGCCACAGATAATTCAGACAATGAATGACACGTCTTCCAGTCCCCTGGACATCCCACGAGGTACATCTGATTTCTTTGCAAGGGCTACTCCTTATGCTAACCAAGAATGTTCAGGTTTACCTTACGTACCTGCAAATATCACCATCCATGCCACTTACAGGGATTTCCGTGCACTCCCCGTTGTCTATAGCCCACTGCTGGCCAGCTCCACAGCAGCTCTCAATCAACTCCTTTGTGGAACCTGGATGAAGCATACACACAGATTTTTTTAGATGATTTGGTATGGAATGGATTTGGTTTAACTCTGCTTCTTAATTGAGAAGATCTTTAAAATAACGATTGTTCAGGGTGAGGTTTTTCCCTTTATTTCCACATTTTGTTTGGTTATAAGGAAAAAAAAGAAAGAGACAACTGATACCTAAAACATCTTGACATAACTGATCACCTGGTGATGTCCTTTGGTGGAAACAGCAGAAGGAAATTAAGAGTTTTAAATGCTATAAATGACATAAATGGTTTGAAGAACATTCTATATTTGACAAGTCTGAGCAAAATCCTTGAAAAATCATGCTTGGCCACTTGGTGCAAGTTGATTCAGTCATTATGCTGCTGTAACAGTGCTCTCACTACTCAGGTGGAGTTAGCACAGCCTTGCATGCTTCAGCTGACTTAAAAATACAATGAAAAGGGTCTGGGAGCTGTAACTCTGACTGTGAAACACTGGCACTAAGATGTAGTAAGAGATATGGACATGGAGAATGCTGCTCTAGCTCCCACATTTGATTTTCTGGATTTGCACCCAGGGTGTAAATGTGCAGGTTGCAGTGAAATAGGATTGTGCTGGATCCTCTACACCTACTGCACAGACTTGGGGCACTTTGTTCTCTTCAAGCCTTGGGGGAGGAACAGCCCAAACCAGACCGGCAGGGCCAGGGGGTTAATGACCAAAGCCATTTGTGTCCCCCCACCCTGCCCAGTTCCCGCTCACACACCGGGGCAGTGGCACCACAACAATCTGCACATGGCCCCCAGGCTATGTAATGCTCTCAATTTGTGCAACACATTCACAGCCTTAAAATATACTCGAGTCCTGAGAGCTCTATTGGGTGTAAGAGTTGCTCTGTGACACTGGAGGGTTGATCTACGCAGTTAAACTGGCAGGAAATATATCCAGGAGCAGATAATTACAACACATTGCTATAAAACAGGGAAATTTTAACATAGTTCTAATTCACTCCCTCGGTGGAAACTCCATTCATTTTCCCAAGTGCTGAAATACATTTGTTGCTCTTCCTGGAACATGAGAATAGAGCAGAATTTAACTATCTATATTGCAGTAATCTACATGATTTATAATTCACCTAAAAGCGAGTTACTCATTCCTCACTGAAGATTCAATATTAGATTGCTCTACTGAAGTGCCATACTATTAAACAGTCATATTTGCAAAATATATTGCCTTTTGCTGTGATCTTATGAATAATTAAACCCAGAATGAAGTTCTCATAAATAAACAAACAACTGCATTTTATCTTCATCAGGAATTTAAAAGAATCTGGAATAACTCATAATAGGACTCACAGACATTATCATGGATTTATGGTATTTTAATTCTTAATTAGGGAGAACAAATATATACAACTAAACACATGCACAGGATTGGGGATCACAGAGCTTCTATGCTGGATAGAGATTTTCAGCTCTGTGTGTAACAGACTTTGAAATACAAAAACATTCAAACAGAGCTTTGTTTATTTGGGGCTTCCATGATATTAGCAGATTTAGAAGCAGATTTGCATCTGCTCACGGAAAACAAAGTAATTTTGTTTGAGAACTCTGTAATCCCAGTTTGTTTTGGTTTTTTTTAATACACTGTGTGAATCTTTAAAGATAAAGTTATTTCACAACCCACCTGCTAATAGATAATTTGCTATTTATAGATGTCTTCACTAAGGAAAAACAAGGTAAATTGTATCAGGCTGCAGTAGAAAACAGCAGCAGTTGCCTCAGTTGCTTGCAATTCAGATACTCACCTCCTGCAATTATCACTCTGCATCAGTCTGAAGATGTGAACTACAGAACATTTTGGCCTAATCTCAAAAACGGGTGTATTGTCTTTTAAAGACACTTAGAAGTTAATTCAAATATTGTGAATAACGCTTTTCCCTCAGAGAATTTTAACTCTTCCCTACCTGTGCTTGAAAGTTGTCTCAGTGCCTGATCCAACCCTAAGCAACAGCCAGATGGCCTCAAGCTGACCCAGGGACACATCCAGGTTTTCCATGGTCTCATGAAATCCACACAGCTTTTACATGCTAAGAATTTCAGCCTTCAGCTACAAAAATCTGCTGTGGGTGGGTGTGTATATTGTAAAAAGTTTAGTTGAAGCTCAAACTGAGAAAAACACACAGTTAAAGGCTACTAAATTATTTCCTGCCACTGTCACAGTGAACTATAAGTTTGTTAGAGCAGCAAAGGAGACAAAGTGGATTTTCATAAACTTTCCTCCCCTTTTTCCTTCCCAGTGTTCACAAATTATGCTTTCGGAGTGATAAATCATCAGCCAGCTCTAGAAGGTCAGGAAGGAATAGAGTACCTCAGTTTCTAACCAGAGCTTTTTTGAAGTTTCCCAGATTTCAGCTTCACCTGAATTTCCTCTCAGACCATTTCACACCTTTAACACCTCCAATTTGCTTCCTCCCATTCTCACTTCGGGTCTGCAGCTCTGCAGAGCATTTGCATCGATTGAATAACTCCTGTTATGCAAATGCCCATTCTTGGAGCCAGCACTCCTGACTGAGCTGTCAGCAGCTTTATCCATCATTCCCTTCTAAGCGGTTCTTTTGTCTCAGCAGAAAGACAGACAAACCTTAAGACATCAGCACTTCCTCACTAAGCCTGGTAAAACCCTGGCACAGGGTGCCCAGAGCAGCTGGGGCTGCCCCTGGATCCCTGGCACTGCCCAAGGCCAGGCTGGGAGCTTGGAGCAGCCTGGGACAGTGGAAAGTGTCCCTGCCATGGCAGGGGTGGCACTGGCTGGGCTTTAAATCCCTTTGCACACAAACTGTTCTGTGAGTCCACAACTCCTCACAGGATGGGAGCAGCAAGGACTGACCCACCACACCAACCAGCCCACCCAAGCCTCCCACGCACGAGTGGACAATTTTTCCCCTTTCCACTAAAATGACTCCAGGAGCCATGACATTGAGGAGTCTCAGAGAGCAACTTCAACTGCAGAGAGACCCAAGCAAGGCAGACACAGTGCAGGGGCCTGGGCAGAATCACTCGACTTCAGGCAGAGGTGAAGTTCAAAACTGGTATTAACAGCAACACCAATTATCTATGAGCAGGGCAAGCCAGAGCACTGCATGAACCACCAGGGGGATCAGGCTGTCGGGCAGGGCACTGCCAGCCCCAGGCACCCACACCTCTTCCCTGCTGGCTTTAATTCCAGCTGTTAATTGCTGGATCAGCACTCACATGGGAGAGAGGCAAAGGTCATACTCTCAAAACTGAGCTGAGCCCTTGCAGTTATGATGGAGCTTCCATTCCTACACCTGAAGAAAGTAGTTTTTCTCCCCCAAACCTATAGTATTTACACTTGCACCCAGCACATACACTTAACAAGAACTCGAGAAAAATAAGTTGTACTTCCCTATCAAATACCTGCCTGACAACATAAACCAATATATTATGAAAAATAATGACAAAAAAACTCACAGAACACCTTGGGGGAGTTCTTAAAATACTGAAAAATAACTGTTTCCAGAGGGTCTTTTTTTCTGCTCCAATCTCTTCACCGTTTAAAGCTCTAATAAATAAATAACAAAGTACTGTAGCTTTACCCCTTAACAGGTTGTCATTTCCTATCTTATCAACAGCCTGAGAAGCTTTATTAAACTCCCTCCTTGAATTTCACAATCTAGGTGTGCATTGTAACACGTTCTCAGCTTGGTTTATCTGGGATGGCTGGGAGAGCGTTTTAATGAGTAAGGTAAAGAGGAGAAGAACATTTTTCTTGGCAAAGACAGGGGAGGGGAGAATGACAGCACAGCCCCAAAGCCAGCTGCTTTCACTGAAATGAGCTATCACTTACGTCATTGGGGCTGGTTAAGCTCTCCCAGGACCTGTTCCCAGATAAATGAGCAGAGGGCTTTACTCTGTGCAGGTTCCTGCAGGCTCCTCCAAGTGCCTCAGTGTTCAGGAAGTGTCTGACTCTAAATCTCCCTGAAATGAGGGCAGTGCTGGAGTGTTTTCATGACCAAGCCACAGTCAGCTCGCTGCTCGGGATGGGGCATTAACCACGTGCTCTCCTCAGTGTTTGAGGCTTCTCTCCTAGGAAATGATGGAAAAGCAGATTGCAGGAGAAATACAGGCTGAGCTGAGCACTCAGCACACACTTCTTGGATTCAGTTCAGTGTCTAATCCTTTTCCACCACCCTCTTCAATTCCTGCCTGCAATGCCATCACCACAGCAGTGTAAGGGAGGTCCATCACACTTCAGCAACCTGCCTTCATTTTAAACCTCATGCAGCAAAGTGTTTTTCTGTGCTCTCCTCCATCCTCTGAAGGCACCCACGTCTCTTTGGGAATCCATCCCACCACTCATCCAGGACAAGTTCCTGTTATATTACCTTCACTCTTTGGAAGCATCTGCTTTCTATTTCAACATGAAAACATTATGTTTCCTACATTATTCTTTTTTCATAAATTCCTTATGCTGGCTTGCTTGGCAAAACACAGCGAGCTGTGTCTGCCCCAAGGCACAATGAAAAACTGGATAACCCAAGCTGAACGTTCATTTTACTGTACACCATACAGTGGAGACATACATCAATACAGCCTCAGCCAGGCTTGTTTGGCAGATTTCGTTCAAAGTGTCAATGAATAGCAACCTAATACTCCCTCTGGCTTTAGTTCTGGATAATCCTTGTAAGTCAAAACCTGTATTACCTGTGGCAGAGGCCAGATAATTTAGACAATGTTTGGTCTTTAAGGTTTCCATGACAGCATCCTTTATTAGATCCAGGTTGAAAGAAGGGGGAGGGGGGAACAAGTAAATAAATTCTTTAACCCTTTTCACCAGCTACAAACCCAAGCAATTCCTCTGCTTGCCATTGCACAATGTGTCTCATTTTGCTGTATCCTGCCAGGGAGTTTGAAGCAGAACAGGTCATGCACAATCATCCTTCCATCAGTTACAACGATAACTGAAAGCAGGCAGAATGTTTCTTGCCCTTCATCCCAGTCTTGGCTGTATTTTCCCCCTCAACCCTCCTTCCCCAGATATTGCACAGAGTATATTTATGCTGGCTATTAACTTTCAAAAGAGGTGAGGCTTTGGAAAGCCTGGTTCCGATTATCCTCGTAATTCCTGTCTGAAGAATTTTATCTTGGGGAGAGCAAGCTCTTTGCATGATCTCTTTTGTGGCTAGGTAGGCCCCTTTCTTCAAAGCACTTCCACCAGCCCTGTTTAATTTTAAAGTTAAAATTCGGAGGAGTAGTGTTTATCAGGGAATGTAGTCAGGGACTGCCTGTCAGAGCACTTGTGAAAATTAGGCAGGATCACTAAATCTGCTGCAACTCAAGCACTGAGTAAGCCAAGCACTTCCAGGATGTTCTTAACCAATTACAAACTGAGCTGAGGTTATAATGGTAACTAAATTACAAAACCAATATTCCTTAGTCTTAAAAAAATATAAAGGCAAACAAACATAAAGAAGCAAACAGATGTGTGTGTAAGGCCTTCATTTAGCATATATGCTCCCCTTAGGTCTGAGTGCTTATCTACAGAAAAAAATGCATTTATTTCACCATTACCCATTCACACCCACACACTGCAGTGTTAGGGACAGCCACCCATTAAGACACGTTTCTGCATTAAACTTTAAAAGTTTAGCAGTGAACAAGGTCTTTGTTTTCCACTGGGAGTGCTGACCAAGGATAAGCCAGTTACTGTGCCATTTTAAAGCCCAATTGCCTAAAACCACTACACACATTTTAATAATGCAATCCATGTAAATATATTATTCATTCTCACACCAAGCACACGGAAATTGTACTTCTGTTGAAAGCCTGAAGGAGGATTGTGCATTTATATCTGAACCACATCTGACTTGCTGGGGCACAGACTGCACTGTGCAGCCTGGCAGGGCTAACATGGGATAGGGAATTGCTCATGGATGCTCTATGAAGCCGACCCCAAAGGTCAAACATCCTTCAGGTTGCTGTTGTGAGCCTTTAGGGTTTTGAGTTTTGTAATTCTGGCAACCGAAAAGAAAACCCCCAGCACCTGCCCAGTGCTCAGTCTGCTTCCACCAGGTCAGCACACACAGCACAGGCTAAAAAATACAAAGCCTCATTTCCCCCCAAGGAGAGCCCACTCAGAAATTGTTCACAGAGAAAGTCTCAAATCCATTCGGGAGGGGGAAGCCAAGATTTTCATTTTCCTCATGACCAATTCACCCAAAGTAGAAAAACTGTAAAATTCATCAGAGGAGTGAACTGAGTGTTCATCTCTGTTCAGAACATCACTGGAAACGGGGCAGATTCACCCCCTGACTCAGCTCAGCTGCCGGCGTCAGCTTGTGTGCTCTGCCACTTTGATCAGCACAGCTTTCAGCCACAGCACGAGCCTGCACACCTGGAGAAGGTAAGAACAGAGAGGAAAGAACAGGACAGCAGCAGTCAGCGACCTGAACAGCCCCAGGAGTACGCCTGACCAAGTATGTGCCCTCCAGCTCTGTTTGGCTGAGGGCTGTTGACAAAAGGATTCTGAATAGCAGAGGAAGGAAACCTCTGAGTTTCATTGAGTTTCTAATTAGTGAGCAGGGATGCTTAAACTGAACAGAAGAGTTGTCGTAGAGCTCCATCTCCTTATTCGGGAACCCTCCAGGATTCCTTGCTAGTCCTTGTCAGGTTTATAATCATAAATTACACTGTTCCTTTATTTTACGATGATGTTCTGAAGAGATCTCTCATTTCCTCAGGCTTTTCTTTATGAAATTTTGTAATCAGGGTTTGGGCAAGAATTTCAGCAGTACTGATTGTGGCCCAGGGCATTTCCTGGATTAATGACAGGCTGGAAGAGCTGATGGCTCCCAGTTCTGCCTTGATCCAGTAACCCCAAGGAGGTTTAAACTCTCAAGGATGCACCCAGTGCCAGAGCAGTTACTGCAAAGGAATATCAGTGGGACACTCCAGTCAATAGCAATGAAACAAACCTCCTTTTATCCCTTACAGAAGCAGGAGGAAATCCTAATTTGAATGGGCTGATAATGATGTTTAGATTGTTCCCGGGGAATTTAGCAGCCCTAGCAGGAAGCACAGCAGGAAATCTCTCCTTTGCCATGCAGCATGCCTCAGAACCACGGATGTTTGGAAAGAAGGGGGTTTAGTTCTCTAAGAGAGTAATGGTTTGGGGTAGAAATTAGGCAAATGGAGATTTTAACTTCTAAATGAAGCACCTTGTTTGATGCTGTTACTGTGGTTTCACACAGCAGGGACTGGGTGAACCATTTTGCTCATTCCCACTTCAGACTTTGTCTCCAGCTCAGACTGTCCAGGATGCAGCTCAGTCTAACCCCACAACAGACCAAGAGGAACACACTCCCAGGAACTGTTCAATTCCCTAAGTCCTTCCTCCCTGTGAAAAATCTACACCACTCAGATCACACACAAAATTCCTACGGTTTGTTTCAATTCCATCTTCCTAATTAAAAGTAGCGAGTCCCTCATGTATGTGTTCATCAGAATAAACAACACTCCTGTAATACCTGCCAGCACTGCTACTGAAGTCACATTCAAACAAGGCAACACTTGAAAAGAATTGTAAACTATGGCAGAAGTGGCTGTTTCCACCTCAAGCTGGGGTTTGACCCCATGCCCATGGAAGCCTATAGGCACCTCCTGCTCTTTTACCAAAAATTCAAGCACAAAGCCCTTGAATGCAGAATCACAGAATCTTTAAGGTTTCTGTGGAAAAGACCTGAGATCAAGTCCAACCATTGGGCCAGCACCACCACCACCACTAAACCATGTCCCATGTGCTGCATCCACAGCTGTCGTGGAACACTTCCATGGATGGGGACTCCACCACTGCTTTGGGCAGCCTTGACAACCCTCTTAATCAAGAAATTTTTTCCTCATATCCAATACTTGACAACCCTCTCCATCAAGAAATCTTTCCCTAATATTCAATCCAAACCTCCCTGGCACAGCTCGAGGCCATTTGCCCTTGTCCTGCCCCTTGTTCCCTGGGAGCAGTGCCCGACTGCTCCTGTCAGGGAATTGTGGAGAAGCAGAAGGTTCTTCCTGAGCCTCCTTTTCTCCAGGCTGAGCAACTCCAGTTCAGCCTGGGATTGTTTATACATAGAGTAAATATAAAGATATTAATATTTAGGCCAGTCCTGAGGGCAGCAGCACTGATGGAGCTCAGGCAGTGCTGAAGGCCACTGCTGATCCAGCCCTGCCGAGACACAGCAAGAACGGGTGGGACAGTGATTCCTGCAGGGAACAGCCAACAAGCAACAGCTGCATGTACAGAGCATGAGACAGTCAGGAGGATGCTGTGGACAGATCAGCATTCCAGCCTGCTATGGATCAGCATTCCAGCCTGTTATGGATCAGCATTCCAGCCTGTTATGGATCAGCATTCCAGCCTGCTATGGATCTCTACAGAAGCTCTTTCAGCTGCAGGGACAGTCCCAGGCCCTCTCCCTCCCCCTGCACCCACCACTGCAGTGAGCACAAGCATGGCTGGAAGGACACAGCTGCCATCAGGCTCTGCTCACATTCCTCCTGCTGCTCCTGAGCAGCCAGAGAGACAAATGTGCTCTGGGGCAGGTTCCACACCCTACGTGCACAACCTAAAACAGGCACAAGCTAAAGCCCAGCTGCAGCTCCATCTCCTGCAGTGCACTCTGGCTCACATTTCCTACTTGGACAACATAGGCTGCAGTCACTTGTAAAGGAATTTACATTCCCAATCACATTCCAGTTTGGAATCAGAGATGAAGAGAGAGAAAAGACACTGACTTGTGAAAAGCTCCAACTATGTGATTTAAATGTGTTTTGGAGCATTTGGGATAAGGCAGCAAATTCTAATGAAGGGCGGAGGAGTCTTCATCTCTCCCACAAAGACTCATTACTGTTACTTTCTGCAAGAGACACCTAAAACAGAGTAAAGGAAAATATTAAAAGAGGCAGAACTTCACATACCACTTCATCAATGCTTTTCCAAAAAACCGCAGTCTTTATTACTTGTGTGTAAATAAGTAGAGTGCACATCTCAGTTTCTCTCGTTTTCAACACTCAGCCACACGCCGGGAAAGCAACGTCCATTCCCACACAGCACGTGTGCAAATTACAAGTGAATGATCAAAATATCAGGATGGTTGAATTTTGAAGGTTTTTACCCAGGTTTCCAGTTCAGGGTGCTAACAGCTCTGATGAGAGTAAAGCCTCAGTGCTGCTCAGGGGCTGTTGAAAATAAGATCCATATGAGGCCCTTTGTGGTGACGAAGCAGCAAGAAACGAACAAAGTGTCTGGATACTTAAAGGCAGACAAGTCTGGACATTGCTGGAAAAAGACAATAACTTGCTCAGTCATCAGCCAGGAGAAGGGATAGAAGTGGTTGGAACACTGGGCTCTGGGTGCCTGAGAGGGTTTGGAGCACCACCAAGTTTTGCACACCCACACACACAGGCACAACACTGAGGAAAGCCACAATACTTCACATTTTTCTCAGAATTTAATTCAGTAATGCAAAATAGGTATTTCCTAAACTGCTCCATAGAAACAGGTCTGTTATAAGCTACTCCACAGAAGCAGGACCCTGCGTACTATTTGCTCTCTCCAGCAGTTGTTACAATTTTGACTTCTTGCTGCCCAGATCCGTTTTGTTTTTATTTGGTTCTGCAGTTACACCTTTCTCTGCTGCGTCTGCAACCACAAATGGATGTGAAATGGATCTTTAAAAGCAAGATACAACACAAGGGAGCACTGACAGGCAAGCCCATAGAGCTCAGTAAAGTGCCAGTGGCATCCCTTCATTTTCCTCATCAGATGCAACTTCTTCCTATTAACCTCCCAAAAGTCCTCTTGTCCTGAGAACGGGCTCTGACAAAGCCAGGAGCACATCCTACACATCCCAAATGGGACCCTGGAGGCAGGAAAGGACACAGTTCCTCTGGGAATACCCTCCTTACGGGGCTCCAGGTCACATTTACGCCCACTAAGCCTCATCTCAAAATCCAACCCCTGCCAGGGGAAATCCTCTCTTACCTCAGAAAAACTCAAACCCTTTGAGACTTCAGGGATGAAACTGCTGCACTGAAGACGAGCTCTGGCACCACGGGCTGTCCCTGGCACCCAGGAGTGCCCCAGCACTCCCCAGCCTCCCTGCCCATCACCCCTGAACTGCCCAGAGCCCAGGGAAGCACTGGGAGCAGCGTGTGGGTGCCATGGGACAGGACAGCACCTTCTGGCAGGGGCTGGGCACCAGCCAGACCCCTCCCTGCAAGGAATGCAGCTTTCCTCATCGGGGGAGAGGGTCACCTTTGAACTTGCTCATTCTCCCAGCCAACATACACCGGTGGTGAACAGTCAGCTGTGTCCCAATCACTGTGAGACACCAGCTTTCACATGGAACACAGCCACAGTGGGGAGAGGCAGGGACTGCTCCCCTCCACTACAGAGCTGGAAATACAGCTCCCAATCCGACCTCTGCCACTCCCTGTAAATCTGCAATGAGAAAGAAGAGGGGTGGAGGGAAGGGGAGGCACGAATGGTGATAGCAGTGTATCAACACATATCCCCGTGGTGTCTGCAAACCAAAACAAAAGCCTGAAACCCTTCTCACGTCAGATAGGTGACCCCTTATGACAATTTGAAGTAAAATCTCAACATTTTCAACACACTAATGCTCTGGAAGGCCACTAACCCAACCAGCACAAGCTGCAGATATCTAACATACATTTTGATTTGCAGGATTTTCCACTCCTTCCCATAGATAAAAAAAAACCTTTTGAGGTCTAACTGTCCCTGTGGCTCTGAGGCTCAGCACAAGGTCATGGGAGAAGGTTTTTCTGTGACAGCAGCACAGTTAAAGGCTGAAGTTGCCAGGCAGGGGCAGCTCCAGAGCTGTGGGACGAGAGCTGGGAGCTACACTCCCTTCTGCAAGGGTTAGGACCACCAACAGAGTGTATTGGCAAGGCTGCTTTCAGGGAGGAGTTGTTTGTTTATAAACTCAAGTAAAATGTGCTGCAACCACATTATAGTGAAAGATTGGCTATCTGACAAAAGCCAGTACAAACCCCATTGGGATCACAAGCTTTCTAGGCAATTTGTTACAAAGGCTCTCATAAAAAATATGAGTATTCCATTTTCAATAACAGAAAAGTGCCATCCATATCTTCCAGGTTAGGACCCCCCTCTTCAATCTTCCTGTGTGAGGCATACTGCAGGGGCAGAGGCAGGGCTGTCACACAGGGATGGCCCCACGGTGACAAAAGCAGCAGTGACCCAGCTGCTGGGACACACAGGAGTAACTACAGCAGCCTTACAGCACTAACAGTCTCATCTGTGTCCAGCTGGAGTCCTGCAGCTCTCACCCTTGAAGGTTTCCCTGTTTCACTGCTTTTCCTCTCTAGAGTCCCTTAGTCTCCTCCTTTTCCTACCTGCACACATTACCCCTATTTTTCTTGATCCTTTTTCCTTATCTCCCCATCAAATGCTCTTTTCCCACATCCCTTCAGAAAATCTCCAACCAAAAAAAAAAAAAAACAACCAACAAACAAACAAAAAACAAAAACAAAACAAAAACCAAAACAAACAAACAAACAAAAAAACACCCCAAAAAAAACCAAAAAACCAAACAGATCCATTTCCCTCCAAGTTAGGACACAAAACAACAATCCACCAAGGCCACCACTACTGATGCTACATTCCTCACCCAGTCTGCCTTTTTCAGCCCCAAACCTCTGTGCACATCCACTCTCTGACTCAGCAGAGGTTCTGCTTTCAGCCAGGACCAGAGCTCAGAGGGCTCTCCCAAGTGCCATGAACCCTGAGCTCGTTTTCCACAGGTACTGGGGAAGAGCAGATCCCTTATCCTGCTGGAGAGCAGATCCCTCACCCTGTTTCACAGCAGATCCCTTATTCTGCTGGTGAGCAGATCCCTCACCCTGTTTCACAGCAGATCCCTCACCCTGTTTCACAGCAGATCCTTATCCTGTTTCACAGCAGATCCCTCACCCTGTTTCACAGCAGATCCCTCACCCTGTTTCACAGCAAATCCCTTATCCTGTTTCACAGCAGATCCCTGTCCTGTTTCACAGCAGATCCCTGTCCTGTTTCACAGCAGATCTCTGTCCTGTTTCACAGCAGATCTCTGTCCTGTTTCACAGCAGATCCCTGTCCTGTTTCACAGCAGATCCCTGTTTTGTTTCACAGCAGATCCCTTGTCCTGCTGCAGCCCCTGTCCGTGCTGTGTCTGTGCTGCAGCACCCCACTGCACAATTCCTGTGTGCAGCCCCTGGAGCCAGGGATAGAATCAGAGTAATGTGGCACTTGCACTGAATCCATGCAATTGGAACAGATCTCATTCCTGTGCAGTGGCTCAGTGACTTCTCAACGACTTCTAATTCTCACTGTCAGCACAGGAACTGACTGGCACCACATCCCCAGAGTAAACATTTCAGGAACCTGAGAGAACATGGAAACCTGAGTTCAGAGCCTCATGAATTCCCAGCAATGTTAAAATGACTTACAGTGCATGCAGTGTAAAGCACCACTGCCTCGCGCCGTGTAACCATTTCTGACTGAAGGCTGATTACTTTTCCTCACCATCATCTGTTAAAGTTATGACCAGCACAACTCCATGGACTTGATTCATGGAGGAAACTTAATTCTTTAGGAAGTAATCTTCAGTACTGAACAGAGTGAAAAGAAGCCTCCTAAATACAATTCTGCTTTCCACATCCTTTTATCTCTACCATGTTCCCAAGTTATAGCTGCCTGATTACCTGTGAGTGGGAAAACTGCTTAGCCACTTCCAGCTTTCCAAGGCTTCATGTCAATTTACAGTGACACAAACAGGCTTAATGACATCAACTGTCACTGAGAATTAGTCATAGAAATGGGGTGGTTTTTTTGCAAACCTCTGTACAGTAGACTTGGTACATAAAAACCAACTGCAAATGAGGAAAATACACTGGCATTTAAACACAGAAGGTTACATTAGTTCCCAAGATTCAACAACTGCCTTCAACCAAAATCACCCCAAAAGCCCAAACTGTCCTGTTCTCTGCCAGCCCCGTGCAGAGATCCAACTGAAACAGAAACACCATGGACAGGTAAAACTTTCCAAATGCTATTTCTACAGAATAGCTCCAAAACACTTGATGTGTTTAAAAAGTCAATTCAATTTGATATGTTTGCTTGACATCCAGCGATATTTGCTAAAAGGAAAGACTCAACCTTTTTAACTCTTGATGCAGTATTTTCCCAATCCTCTTTGGTGCACAGAAACAAGTTACAATCTGAATTCAGGAACTGTGTACCCAGCACCATCCAGCACCAGTCCTGCTGGAGGAATGCAAGGGATCTGACATTCTATTGAGCTATAATCACTGATAATTGTTTTAATTGCTGATTGCAGGTACAGCTCCAGTCACACCTCCACAAATGCCCAGCCTGTCCTGATTCTTCCACACTGCAATGCATCCACTTTTCTAGCAACAATTTTATGACTTTAAATTCTGAGGACAGACTGACCTGACATCAGTTAGAACGGCTTCAAGCTGAGGATGCTTTCCCTTCAACATGGCCATAACTGAAATCCCAGTCTAACTCACAAGAATCTCTCTTTATGCATATCTTGAAAATCTCCTCAATGCCTTAAGAAGTGTTTTGGCTGCTAGCAAGATGTATCATTCCCATCTCTAAAGATATGTACAGCACAGCTCAGGTCATCTTCACATCAGACAGATCTCAGATGACTTTTTCCTTCCTTTTTCACCTCAGATAAACAAATGGGTCCATCACACATCACAGAATACTTTTTTCTTTTTCAAAGCAGGACCCAAGCCAGCATGCATTTTTGATATGTTTTTAACTGTTTTATCTCTTAATAGTGGTAATCTTCACTTACCAGA
>JAYDZK010000032.1:19775911-19792317 GCA_034509185.1 Euphonia xanthogaster | reverse complement strand
TGGCCTTGGGCACTGCCAGGGATCCAGGGGCAGCCCCAGCTGCTCTGGGTACCCTGTGCCAGGGCCTGCCCACCCTCCCAGGGAACAATTCCTTCCAAACATCTCATCTAAACAGTAAAGTCTATTGAACAGCTTTTAATTTGCTCTCTCATTGTAGGGTCGGTGCGTTTTGTTTGGTTTTAAACACTTGAGATTTAGTTTTTCTCTATGAGGAAAACTGTGAGTCTCCTATTTTTCTAAAAAAACATGTTTTAAATGCAAGTTGATGGCTTAGGGCAGCCACAGGACTCCAGGGAATGGACCCTAACAAATAACCTCATATATCCGATTATTTGAAACATGCTGTAGAATTTGGCACTCCTTTAATTTCGTGGGTGATGTCCAAGGCATACATTTACATGCTGGGAAGAGTTTATTCATCTTCTTTACAAGCACAACACCTGACAAACAACTTCAACCTCATTCTAGGTTAACACTCTTCTTTGTTCTGAACATGACTTGCTACAAAAGGCAGAAATCTGTCAAATTAATTCGTTTGCATAAGTGGCAGTTATGGAAGAAAAATGCAGCTAAACAGGAAGCCAGGTGCAGTCTGTTTACACATCCCTGTTATCAAGCTACAGTCACACATGCATTTGCTGTGCTGAGTTTGCTTTGCAAACCAGGCCCTACTTTTCATCACTTTGAGGATTTTCTGAGCCCTGGGGCTCAGCTCAGCTCCCCAAGCAAAGGCTCCCTGTTTCACCTCCCCTGGCTTGACCTGCAGTGACCAAACCCCTGGGGCTCTGCAGCACCTGACTTTTAAAGGACACGCCAAAATTTCAATCTGTCTATATTCCAAGTGTTTACATTGAGCCAGCCAGCATTCCCACAGCACCACAAACACTTGGGGAGCAATTCAGCCACTTCTAAACTCATGCTTACAAAGGTTTTATTTTCAATTACATAAATTGTGGCAACAGCCATCACTGCTGCAGAACTGAACTCTCCCCTGCTTGACAGACTAATTCAGGGAAGGTGTTAGGAGCTATTTTAGCATCTGATGAAGGTGCATTTTTAGTCCACACAAATAGTTAAAAGCTGCCCAGCAGTTTGAAAGTTAACAACCAAGTCTTACTACCATGGAATAAGAGGGCAAACAAGATAAAGGCATCTTCCAGCCTCAGCAGGCAGCTCCCCAGCCCACAGCTGAAGTTCCTCTGCACCTTTTTAAAGGCATTTGATACCCAACAGTCACACACGTGCCCAGCAGTGTTGGCTGCACTGACACACTCATCCTGCATGCTGTGGGTAATGTCTGTGCTGAGCATCAGCCTTAACTCCTGTGCTAGGGCCCAGCCTGCACATCCACCCGCGAGGGCACAGCTTTGTGCTGACTCTCCCCCAGCTGCAGGCACAGCCAGGCCTCTGAGCTGGGCTGAGGGAGCCCGCATGGAGCCACCTTCTCTAAATTACACCCAGATACTGAATTAATAAAGGGTAAACTTTACCTTCTCCACCCCTTGAGAGGCAGGGCCAAACAAACCTGCACTGTGCACTAGAACTGATGGAGCAGCAGAGAGGGGACAGGTTATGAGAGCAGATAATTTGCTTTTCATCCTTGGGAGAATGCACAAATAAGGCAGGACATAGCCCATACTGATCCTCAACACCCATTGCCAGCCTGGCTTCTCCTTGCACTGCACCAACACTTGTTCCCTCTCACTTGCCATGAGCTTTGGCAGCTTTCAGGTTCTGAATCTGGAGCAGATTCAAGCAGCAAAAGGAAAATCTCAGCAAGGTGGCAGCAAACAGCCAGGCAAAACAAATGAGAAGGGGTTAGGAAACCTCAAGGGGAGGGATTAGGTTCATCTTAGGGAACAGAATCAATCACCTCATCATCAGCAGCATGGTCCCCCGGCCCTCCAGGAATGAACTAATTCCTGAATCTTGCATGAGAGAGAGAGAGAGAGAAAGCTTGGACTTGATGATCTCTGAGGTCTTAGCTTCTAACCTTATTGATTCTTTGATTCTCTTATATATATACATATTATATATATATTTCTTGCCATTAAAATATAAAACAGGAAACTGCTGTGAAGATTTCTTCACTAATACCAGGACTACAGCAAACTAAGCCAAGACTTGCTCCAAGACAAGCAGCATTCTGATCTAGTATGAATGCAGCACTCAAGGACAATTCTCATGCTATATACTTAGAAAACTGTGCAATTCCTCTGGGTCTAAAACTGACCATATGGCACAAAACCAACCATAGTCCAGATATTTATGTTCAAGGGCATGATTAACTTTCTCTTGGAGTCTGAAGCTGTCTGCGCCACATTTGAAACAGAGCAGTGAGAATCTCAGTTCTGTGACCCTGGCAAGGTTAGGGGAAGCATATTAATCAATCAACACCAGCTCTTCTTTCCCAAAGGAATGTGTTTGGTGATGCTGGATGAGCAGGCATCAAGTTCTTTCCTGCCTGTCATGGGAAGAGGAGCTCACTTGTGACCCCCAGCACCGTGTGGTGCCAGGGGCCCTGTGCTATCAACTGCATGGCCATAAATGTCCATTACACAGACATTCCGTTTGGGGAATTCACAAACAAAAGAGACAAATGGCTAAAATAATGTATTTAAATAGTGATGGTATGGTTTATGAGGCATTCATTTACTATAGACTAACTCTAAGCTCTGGGAGAGGAATTTGAGTCTGACCAAAAAAATATAACAAACAACTAAGTGCTTTGTTACTGCAAAGGAAGCCTTGTGAAGTGAAAGCAACTGCTGTATGCCTGTGTGAGATGTAAGGAGTTCTTTCTTAAAGACAGCGTTTCATTCTTAAAATTTCAGATGCTTTACAGTTGCCCTTCACCATTTTAAAGTAATGTCAGAGGAGCAATACAGCTAAAAGGAGTGTGTACCTCACTGAAACTAATGGGGTTAACATGGCATTGAGAAGACAGGGTCTGACCTTCAGTGTCTTTTTCCAAGGAACATTATTGACTTCATTTAAAAGCTGACTAACAAGCAAGCACTCTCTCTGAAATAGCAGGGTCAGATTTCAAAGCTGTGTAACTCTGTTCACCATACCAAGAGGAGACTTCAGTATTACCTAATAAAGGTCAGATCCCATGGCTGAAGGGTTTGTGCAGACAAACAGCAGTGCTGATGATGCACTGGCTCTCTGCATGGTCCAGAGTGAGAATGGGGACTTGGGGCTGGAGGCTAAAGGAGGCTCAGCCTCAGGCCTGCAGTGCTGAACTGCTCGTCCCCCCACAGGAGGTACCAGGGCTCAGCCTGCACTGCCCTCTCCACCACAGGCCACAATTTCTCTGCATACCAAATTATTCACCCTGGAAAGCAAATGTAACTGGCTGACTCCAAAAGCTCCTGTTCATTTTAACTGGCTGGTTACATTCCTTCAGAATAAGAAAAGCAGCAGTGTAATTCTTTTTTCATCTCAGTTGGTTAACTTCATATGGGACCAGGGCAGTGAGAGTCCCTGCCTGTCCCACAGCTTGTTCTTGGCCACGCCACAGCACAAACCTGCTCCTCTTGTCCCTGGCGGCCAAGGGTGGAGGAGAAAGAGCACAGACACCACCAGGAAAATTTTCCCAGGGCCATAGGCTGAGCAAGCCAAAAGTCTGTACTTCAAGAACACATGCAAAGCACATTCATCACTTTACAGCATCGTCCAAAACTTCTGATACCACAGCACGAGATTCTGGAAAGTCTCCATATTTATCTTCCACCAGCAAAAATCACCATAGTCAGTCCAAACTGACTGAAATTCAGCATTTATGGAACCTTCTAATGTAAAGCCAGCCATCGCTGATGGTCACCACACTTTTGACTTCAATGCCATGAGTTCAGACAACGCTTATCAACTTTGATCCAGAACCAGGAAAAGTACAAATTGTATCATTATTACATTAGACATTACTTAAGTGTATGTTATCTTCAATGAAAACAGTTCCTCGGCGTGAATCTTTTACAAAATCATTCAGCTAGAACACTGTAGGTTTGATCTGGAAATGAAAACTACTAGTAATATCATGCAAGGCAATTCCAACACCCGGAAAATTAATGAACATTGCAGAGGAAGGATTCTTGGATAAGAGGGAGAACTATATTAATCTTCAGCTGCTTATAGGCCATAAACAAGATGTTTTATAGACATAGCTGGAGAATTACAGTTGGGTGTAAGGAAGCTTTAAAGCCATCAGCTGGAAGCTTGGTAGCCAAACCCTGACAGCACTTGGCAGGGATGTGGGATGGGTGTAGGGCTCTCTGTGCCACCAAGTACCCAGTGCACTGCCTTCACACTCTTATCCAGAAGCCTTCTCACAATCATTATTAAAAGCAGAAAGAAGAAAAAAAAAAGACTCCTTAAACACCATTAAACTCGCTCAGAGCTTCTTGTTCTGCTTGTTCAACACAGAACTCTTTAACCCTAAGGAAAGAACTGTAAGAAACCACCACTACATAAGCTCCATTTTCATGACAAAGATATGTTTTCACATATTTTCATTTTGTAGTCATGAAGTTCACTTTTGGAACGACAGAACAGACAGGTTTGGACAGGAGTCCCCTCCAGCCAAGGCTCTGCCCTCCCAGCTCGGCTGGCTGGAGCACAGGGTGTGCTTCGCTGTTCAGTGTTTGCTTTCCAGGGAATTCTCCTCCCCACCATGGCAGTGTTTGTGTGCCTGGAATGTCTTTTCCCTGTGCCATCGGCATGCAGGAGGGTTGCTATTAGTATAACAAATGCTGTGCTACAAACCACTGACAAAATGTAATGGGTTCCTAAGTCCCTGCAGGATGTCTACCTCAGAACACAAATACAAGAAGCACTTTAGCTGATTCACTTCATACAAGATGTAGAACTCCCTAATATTAATCAATTTAACTTGTGCTCACAAAATTATTCCAGCAAGTTGCACATACAATGTCTTTGAAGACCCAGACTGAAATAAACATAAAATAGTGAGAGGTTAGAAGAGAAGGAAACTGAGGTACAGCCAGATGTTCTTGCTGCAAGAGCACATTCATCTTCTTCTAAATTCTTTTTCCCTGCCTAGGAGCCAGCTCCAGTCAAACCCCAGCTCCCCTGCTCCAAACACAGCTGATGCTGCTACTCTCAGAGAATGTAAGGAGGAGGTGAGTGCTGTCACAGATCAGTGCCAGACTGGAGCCCTCACATGGTGCTAGGGGGATTATTACACAAAAAGCATCTCAGTGCCATTCCGACACCAGAATATATTGCACCAAATTGGCTGAAAATTTTCTGGACCATGTAAGACATAAATGGAAATTTCCTTTTTTCACATCCCATACTCTCTTCCTTTTCAACAGCAGCCACTGATGATCCTGTACTGAGCACACATTTGCTTTTCCAGTGCTTTGGATTTTGGTAACCCGTTGACTTCCCTTACACCACTGGAGGCATGTCTGATGTCTGCCTGCATTTCTTTCCTGCAGCTCTCACAGCAGAGCTCCTGTACTGGTCCCCAGTGCCTGGTGGCCAGCACCAGGCTGCAGGGTCCCCACACCAAGTCCCCATGCTGGGCAGCAGCTCCCCCCCAGCTTCTAGAAACAACACATCTACAGAGTGACCTCATACAAAATAAAACTCATCCTAAGAATTCACCATCCTTACCCCTGAGGCATCCTCATGTGCCCAGTTCAGGTAACTTGGTGGAAGGGTGTTCAGGACTAACACACACTTATCCCTTGGGCAGTACAGCTGACTGCAGCTGCAAGCAGTCACTTGCCCTGTGCATGACAGCAGTAAGGCCATGAGATCTCATCTGATGATTTTCATTATTTTAAGATGTATAGTTTACACACAGGAACAGCTCACAAGAGCATCAGCTTTTACACCTTTTAAAAGTTACTGATGCAAATCCTCCCCTTTCAGGCAACTCTTTGTACTGTTAAAAGCTTTTAAACCCAGAGCTGTTGAAGCTATAAACATTTATTTTAGTACTTGGTAATTCAAAACTATGGTCAAACAACTCTGAGCCCTTCTGAACACAGTCAGCCTCCCTGTGATTCACTACAGTACCACAAAAGAAAGCAGCACTCAGACACCAAGGGGAAGGAATTACTGCTTGGGGGTTTGTGTGAATGGCCCCATTTCTGGTGTAGGAAGGGCTGGAGAAACTGCAGCCAGAAGTGCAGCAGCATGGCCAGGCTGGAGAGAGCAGGCAGGGCTGGAGAGGGACAGGCAGGGCTGGAGAGGAGCAGGGCTGGAGAGGAGCAGGCAGGGCTGGAGAGAGCAGGCAGGGCTGGAGAGGAGCAGGCAGGGCTGGATAGGGCAGGCAGGGCTGGAGAGGAGCAGGGCTGGAGAGGGCAGGCAGGGCTGGAGAGGAGCAGGGCTGGAGAGGGCAGGCAGGGCTGGAGAGGAGCAGGGCTGGAGGGGGCAGGCAGGGCTGGAGAGGAGCAGGGCTGGAGAGGGACAGGCAGGGCTGGAGAGGAGCAGGGCTGGAGGGGGCAGGCAGGGCTGGAGGGGGACAGGCAGAGAAGCTCCAGCATGAGCCTCCTGCCCACCCTGGCTGCCCAGACTCCCTTCCCACCCCACTGCACCCTCCTGAGCCACTGCCACCATCTCACAGCCAATCCCATCACCATCAGCCACCCCATCAGCAGCAGAGCATCCCAGGATGGAGGGAGAGCAGCAATTCCAGCAGGCAGTGACCAGCTGCAGGCACGGTGGCTCTGGAATGCTGCTGCAGTGTGCTTGGTGTGTCCCAGACACCCACATGTGGTGCTGGAGCAAGGCAGGTGGCTCCTGGGGGGCTCTGCAGCCCCCTGGCCCCTGGCAAAGGCAGGGAAGGGGGAAATGTGCAGAGAGGTTTGCTGGCCCTAAATACAGCACAAATACTTCTTTCTCTTACCCCTCTCCCAGCCTTTGGCTGAGCATAAACACCCCCAGTGCTTTGGGATGGCCATTTAGGAGTTTCTGGTGGCTTTGGAAGGGAATTGGTCATCTCAAGCAGAGCACAGACAGACTGGGAACAGTCAAGAAAACATAAAACCTGCTCACACATAAGGGGATCTTTATAAAATTCCAATTACTTGCTGGCATGTTACCTAAGAATCCCTGAGAGGTAAGAGATATTGCTCGCTGTGAGGCCCAGGGTAATGAAATTACAAATCCTTTCATGAGTAAGCATATGCTAGAAAGCTATGTTTATTTGGCCTACATATTTGAAACTGTTTAAAAAAGGTTATTGTCTCTCAAAATCTGGATCAGGAATTACTACTTATACTTTCCTTTCTCTAACAAGGAGCTATATTCAGAGTAGGTTTTAATTCCTTGGTGATCGATTAGAATAACAGACACATTACTGCAAAGAAGTCTCATTTAAAGTCTGTTTTCTGAAGGAGTATCAATCATGCATACCAAAAAATATACTCTCGGATACTTCTATAAATAGCCAGCAAATGGAGTCTCCTCAAGAAACCTGGTGAGCCCAACAGCCTTGTCTGTTCAAGTGGGTAATTAATTTATACAAAAAAACTCCCATCTTATTTTCATACTTTGTCTGTAGCATGTTTGAATTTCAGAACTGAGATTCAATGTTCTTGTTTCAAACTGTGGATGGAGCTGACTTTGCATAAATAAAGACTTTTACCCCTCAGAACAGGTACATGAGATGGGTTTTCAAAGGTATTTTGGTGCCATCCTAGGTTGGGTGCCCAATACAACTCCAGTTGTATTATGGCAACAATTTGAGATTTAAACTATCTTAGTACCTCAACCCCCTGAAGGATGGATATCTGAAACCCCCCTGTGTTCAGTGTCCCTGTGGAAAGCCTGTCCCACGCAGGCACTGCCCGGGGGTTGTGCTGCAGGGAGGATGGGTCTCCCCTGCACGCCCCAGCCAGGTGTGAATGCTCCATCCTGTTCCACTTTCTGTCATCCTCTGCACATTCCCTCGGTGCCAGCACTGAGCACAATGGATTTCCTTAAACAGAGCACTCCCAGCCAGCTGTGTGAGTAACTCCCTGTGCTGCAGCCCGGGGTATGATGCACTGTCAGCAGAGGAAGCCTGACTGCACCTCACCAGTACACAGAGCTGCGTGTGGGACAAGAACTGTGCTCTTCACAGGGTACTTAACAGAGGCAGGGCTGGCAGGAGCTGCAGGAACACACGTTTCTCCCACCTTGTAGACTGTACCTGCCCCTTGTGGTCCCCAGTGATTCACATGCAGGCAGCAGCTGTTACCTTAATTTTATGAGTAACACAGGGAGATGGAGAGCCACCTTCTTACACATCTCTGTTTAGGAGATTGGCAGGTACTGGGGTTTGAAAAGAAAAGAACTCAAGATCTGATCATTTCTTAAAGTATTTAGGCTCTTAGAAGTCGGCAGACACCTGACTGTGACAGGCTGCACAGCTTTTAGCAAGGCATGCCAGGCTTGTGCCTGCATCACTGCACAGACCTTTGCAGCTTTAAAAAGGATCATCTAAACTATATTTTCTAACTAAAGACCACTATTCAATATACAGCTATGGCTCAAAATACTCTTTAGGATAAGGAGCAAAACAGCCCCATAAAAGCCTGACACAAAAGTATTGGTAGCCAGAGGCTCGTGACCTGTGGTTAGTATCTCTGTTTTAGAAGGAAGATGCACATGAGGAATGGGAGGAGGACAGGGGTGAAGAGAGTTTGGGCTCTACAGGGGAATTCCTGCAAAGAATAACATTCCCAATGCAGAGCCTGGAGCTCTGAGAGGTGCCCTGAAGCCCAGCCAGCTGGAAAAGCAACAGCAGGAACTGACCCAGAGCAGCTCCCAAAACACAGCCAGGCAAGCAGCAGCCATGCAGCAACATGTCCAGAGCCATCACCCAGACACAAACCCCAAAGCACCGGCACTGACCCCGAAAGCATGCCTTCAGGACAGGTCTGGACACCAGGAACTGGCTGCTGCCTGCGTGCCTGGGGCCCCCAGCCCTGCTCCCATCCCTCACATGGGACTGCTCCTGGGACGGCTCCCATCCCTCATATGGGACTGCTCCTGGGACTGCTCCCATCCCTCATATGGGACTGCTCCCAGCACTGGATACAGACCCAATGGAAAGCAAGAGCTGAGGAAGCAGAGAGCCAGGTCACATCTGCCTGTCTGTGCCTGCAGATTGGATACTCTGGCTACTCTTTATTGCAGAATCTGCAAACAGTTACTCTGAGTGTGCTCCTCTGTGTCATTTGGGTACGCTTGGGTTTTCCTTGCACCCTCTTCTCCCAAATCCAGGCCTGAGGTGACAAGGGAAGGGTGCAGGGAAGGCTGTGCACCAGCAGCTGTGAGGGAATCAGCCCCCCACATATCATACATGGGATGTCTTCATTAATAGAAATGGTTGAATTACTTCCATTTTTCCTTCTAAACTAGCATCTGGCTGCCTAATAAAGTCCAAAGGCCACTTTTTGCAGAGCAGATAGACATTTTTTAATTTTGTAGTATTTTAGTCTTCCTATTTCTGCAAATATCTTGAACTGCCTTATTCCCATTCGTGCTACCTCAGAACTCCAACAACCCAAGGAGCCACTGAACACTATCACCCAGGGCTGTAATTCATGCTCATTCACACTTGCTGGCCCAGAGACTTTTTCTCCTCATACACCAGTCTCCTGAGGTTTATTTTTATTCCTCAGATATCCTATTTTGAGGCCTCAAAGCTCATTTCTATCTGTTACAGAAAGGACTGGGATAAAGAACACAGGATTAATCCTGAGGTAATTCAAGTAAAAATGAGACAACACTTCACCTGATAGCAAAAAACCCAAACTAATTGCAAATAGAGTTTGTTTCTGAAGGACCATGCAAGCATTCTCCCACCTCCAGTGCTTTTTATGGTGACAGTAAGAGTAACAAAGGGTGGGTGTGCTCAGGGAATGCTTCCAAACCCTCACTGCAGGTCTGCTTTCACAGAGTCATAGAATATCCAGGAAGAGACTAAAAGGACCATCAAGTCCAACTCCTGGACCTGCACATGGATCTGTCTGCCCTCATTTCAGAAATTCAAAGTCATCTTTCTCCAGGAGTTTCAGAATCAGCAAACATGCAGCAGATGGGTGGGTTGGAATCTCAGCTACATCCTCAGAAGTTTCGCAGGAGCTTTCCAGAACCTCCTGTCTGGGCAGGATTCACCTGTAATAAATGCCACTCTCACATCCACTGATCTCAGCTCCCAAATTGGTGCAATTCACTCCCGCTCAAGAACAATTATCTTTATCTCTAAAAGCCACCATGGTAAAAAAATCACCAGTCGTGGAGGATTATAAGTGGAAAAACACCTCCACTCTGAAACATGACAGGTCCAGCTAGATCCAAACTGCTGCTGAGCCTGCCAAAACCAGAATGCAAATCATAAAACATTCACAGGGAGGCTGCTTGCTACCTGAGTTACATTTATCCAAGGAATAGCACTCTACTGCCAGAGCATGGGGAAATGGAAGAAAGTGGGAAAATCATAACAGAATTTGACACTAAGTTCTTGAAATATATTTTAGTCAGCCCTGCCCTGATCAGGGCATTTTTAGGATGAGGAAATAGGCAATACAGAAATTAAAATTCCCTACATTTGCTGCTCTTGCAGTAAGTGACAGGGTAAGATCAATGTTTGGAGAGAGACTGTGTAAAGAGAACAGTCGCCATTAATCTCATCCCTTCCCATGGTGAAAGCACTTAATTTGCACTTTCTCAGCTGAGTAATTACCTCTGCTCTACACTTACAGCTCCTTTAGGAATGGAGTAGCTGATGTGAACACAGGGCAATATTACAGATGAAAAACAATGCTAAAAAGAAGAAAGAAAACCAAACCACGAAATTAACCTTTCCTGAGCACCAAAGTGTTCCATGTTGTTTCCAACATTGGATTACGTATGAACCAGCAAAGATTTGGGAGATGAAAAACTCTGCTACGTATAAAACCAAAGTGAGATATGTAAAATACAAGTAATGAAGCCAAGTTTTTAACCAAAGGCATCAGGACCCAAGCATAGCAGAATTCTGGAGCCAGGATACAGCTAAACGGCAGGAACAAATGCAACAGCCACCTAACTTGGGCTGAAAGCCTCTCTGTAAGCTCCCAAACTTCTCTAAACTCTGGGGAAAAAGAAACACTAAACAAAACATAAAAATAAATCTAGAATGGCCGTGGAGTCACAGAAATGTACCCAGAGCACTCTGCTGAGCTGGTTGAACAGAACCCTGCACACTGCCAGAGTGGCTGCAGCCTCATTAGCACAACAGCCCCACAGGCTCTGAAAATCAAGGGATTGATGTAGTTTACACCATGCTGACAATTCCTGAAGGGAGAAAAGAAGTTATTTGGCAATTCTGGCAGATTTTGCCTTTTTATAGTTGGAAATACATGCACAAAATGTGTGTTTTCATTCTGTATCTGTAGGCGAGATTAATTTTTCTTTCACGTCTGACTAATATCTTCACTCCCTACCCACCACTGGCTCAGGAGTCACGGAAGACACAAGATGTATGTGTTTTATTACTTGAAACATATGGAGCTACTCCCATGAATCACAACCACATCAATTAAAGCAGCATAACGAGTGGAAGCACTGCTGTCCCTAGGCACAAGCACTGGTCATGGCAAAAGAGAGCCCTCATTTTTGGAGAGGGTGCTGTAGTTCCATACAGATCTTCCACCAATATTCCTGATGGGAATGGTGGGGCAGATCAGGGGCTGCCTGTCCAGGTTCCACTTGTCAGTGACTGTGGGTGATGGACATGGTTTGGTGGCACCAGTACTGGCTCCCAAAGCATGCAGCAGCTCCATGGGGCAGGGAAGCAGCAGCCTTGGAGCTGCAGCATCTACAGCCAGTCAGAGAGTTCTGTGCTCCCACAGGACATTTATTTCTCATTTCTACCTCTGCAATATTTAAAGGAAATCACAGGTATCTCAGCTAAGGGGAACATGGCACCCAGTGATTCCCAAGCCTGCTTCTGCCAGCTGAACAATTCATGCCTGACATGCCATCCATCACATCTTGCTCCAGGCACCTCAACCTAATCCATCCCTCAACCAGAACTGTCTCAACCAAGCAGTTCCTGGGAATCACAGACTGCAAATCACCCAAGCAGACTCTAAAATTCAGTACATAGTTCTGCTGCTGAACACTCTAACCCCAACAGACTTTCTTAAACCCTCTCGCTGAAAATTTCAGGGTGCTCCACCCATTTCTCCATTTTTGAAAGAAGAAGAAAAGACAATTTTATTTAAAAAAAATCTTCCTTAAAGTTACATCAGGAAACAGGTTATTGTGTGTCAGTCCTAATTCAGGCCCATGTATCACACACCACCTTGGTGCACAGCTCAGATTTTGAGGGAGGCTGAAGCAAATAAAAGGGAAGTCAAAGGAAAAGGAAAAAGCTGCCATCTCCATCCATGGACCTGGCACACTTTCTGTTTGAACAGCCACGAGGTGCTGTGTGTGTCAGGACCTAGAGTCTGAGCTCCAAACCTGCTCTCCTCCTCCCATCTGCCTTAAACTTCTCCAGGAGATGGACTGGACAGCTCAAGATTTAAGGGCTACTGACACAGCCCAGGAGAAATGCCACTGCCCAGGGACTCCTCAGTATTTTCTGCAAGCATCCTCCAGCTGAGTCTTGGGAGAACATTTTGTGCCTCATCTTGAAAGAGGAGGCACTGCTCTTGATTTGGCGAAAAATGAATTGGAAATCTGAGCTGTATATGTGCTAATTTACAGCGATGAAGTTGGCATTCATTACAGTAATGAGCATTGCATAAAGTGTATAATCAACATTCCCTGCAGATGTCAAGAGGAATCCAGAGGCAGGGAGGAAATACGTACACTTGCCACAGCTGATCATGAACATCACAAACTTCCAGCCCCATGAAAACAAAAAAGAAGAGAGAGCCCTTTTTCTCCCTACTAGTCCTCAGGGGTATTTGAGTGTATCTCTCGAGTCCTTGAACTAATGAGCTTAGACAGGCTTCCAACCATGAGACAAATATTACAAGTGCTCTAAATATTTTTATTTAGAAAGTGATAGTACAACTGTTTCACTTCCTTTCCAGAAGAAGACAAAAGCTACAAATGTGATTACACTGAGTTGGTAACTGGAGAGAACTAATTAAATCCTTCTATGTAGAGGAAGATGTTTCTTTAACATCACAACAGAAGTTAAAAGCAATTGAAGAAAAATGCCAGAGTTTAATAAATCATCATCTGAAATAAAGTTAAAATACCAGAAAACCCCATCCACTGTCTGTGAAATCAGAGCAAGGTGGGCAGCAGTGAAATGGAACCTGTTCTGTGAAATGAAACACAAACGACCTCCTGAGGGGATGGAGGAAAGGTTGGTGGTGGTTTGGTTGATTTCAAGGCCATGTGCAACAGTAAGAACAACACAGCAGAGGATGAGCACCAATGTTACCATGAGTAAGAGTTCTCTAGACACCCACAGCGGAGCCATTCTTACCTTCTGGCAGCCTGGGGTCAGCGTGGATGGAGTTGGGGTCCCCGTCCTCCTCGGGATGGTACCGGAGCAGCGTCTGCGGCTGCTTTGGGGAGGACTGGCTGTGGTCCTCCTTCAGAGCAACAGGAGGAGAGGTTGTTGCACTGAACTTCACCCTGGGGAAATCATTCCCCTCGAGGCCTTCATGGGATGATCTTGCTGAGCTCGGCTCTGTGAAGTTCACCTCTTTCAGGCCCTGATACATGCTGTTCTCTGGCTCTTCCTTCCTGGCATGCTTTTTCATTTTAGAGTGGGGGGCTCTTTCTTGCTCGTGCCTCTCTTTGTTCCCTTTTGGCCTCCTCTCCAACTCCTCCAGGTGCTGGGGTGCCTCGGTGGTGGCCGTGGTGTGCTGGGGAGGAGCCCCGGTGGTGGCTGGTGCCTCCTTGCGCGTCACCTGCTGCAGGGAGGGTGCCGTGGTGCGGGGCAGCCTGCGGCGCTCGCCGCGCTCCGTGGCACCGTGGGGCTCGGCGGGGCCCCGGGGCACCGGGGTGGTGCCCTCGGCGTGGGGATCAGCCAGGGCCGGCGCCAAGGGAGCCACGCTGGCCGCCGGGTAGTCATAGTCCTCACCCTGCTCCTGGCTGAGGCTCTCGTGCTCCAGGTGGGACGAGTAACTCCTGTACTTCTTTGGAGACTCCACCTGGGTGCTGTCTCCCTCGGAGGCCTCCTGGTCGTAGCTGTAGGGATCGTCGTAGTGCCGCTCGGGCTCGCCGTCCTCGGCGTCCCCCGGGCTGGCCGTGTTCAAGGAGAACGTGTCGCAGTCCGGCAGCTGGTAGCACATCAGCTCCCCGCCGGCGTTGGGGCAGTGGCAAACCTTGCAGGGGGGCATGTGGAAGGTGTGCCCCGCCACATACTTCTGTCCCTCGTGCAGGCAGCCGATGCGGCCGCACTGGGGACACCCGTCCGCCGGCACCACCGCGTCGATGCAGTTTGGGGGCAGCTCCGGGCACAGCATGAACTGGCAGCTGATCTTGCCCCCTCCCTTGGGGCACGAGCACTCGGTGCTGCCGAAGTCCACGAAGTAGGACTGCCCCTCAGGCACCTTGCCATTGACGAAGCCCACGTTGACGCAGTCGTAGTACTGGTAGCCCTCGCAGGTGCAGCCGTGCTGCAGGCACGTGGCGCAGCACTCGCCGGGCTCCAGCACGTCCTCGATGCAGTTCTCCAGGGGCTGGCACTCGGCGCCCGTGCAGTCCCTCTGCGCCCGGCAGCCGCCCGAGCACAGCAGCACCAGGAGCAGGGCGCTCCAAGGGCTCTGCTGCCAGCTCCGGGCCCTGGCCATCGTCTTCCCAAAGGAACGCGGCTCCGCTCCAACCTCGCACGTTCAGCCTTGGCTGCTCTCCTGGAAGGCTGGGGCTTCAGCTCCGAATCCGCAGCGGCCTCCTAAGTTACCTTTTCTCATAGATCCTGGAGTTATGAAAGAAAACTCTGTTAAAGACTACACTCAGCACATATCCTGTTAAACATTAGAGGTCTTTAAAAGTTGGGACGAAATCCAACATCTGGAAGCCTAAGGACAAAAATTAATCATAATGTCTTCCAAGCATTAGAGGCACTAAATTTGGAGCTGGGTGCTTCCCCCACCCTTGTTCTGAAAAAGAAAGGAAGAAAAAATGGTTGTGACTGCTCTGTTTTGAATCTGTTGACAAAACATATGTATTTCAATAAAAGGAAGGCCCTTCTTTATACTTCAATGCCTGTTAATCTTTCCAGCTGAAAAGATTTTTTGGCAGAGAATAAGTAAATACACTGTTCTTCCTCTGCAGATATGAGCTTAAGATAATTATTCTTTATGTTTTAATTACAAAGACTCAAATCTTAAGGAATTTTTATAGACAAAACTTAGCCTTGGGACGTGAGAATTTGTCTGTGCACATTTAACTCAAAATCTGGATTTTTTGCTTCCCTCCTTCCTCCACTGAGCAATCTCTGGCACTTCAGTCTTCAGCATTAACAGTTATTTCTTTGCTCCAGCAGGGCTAAAATAGAACTTCTTTGTGTGTTGTGGTTACTTTGTGGTTACACATCGTACTAACTATCCTGTAATATTAAGGGCCGGATTCTCCGCTCACAGAGGTTGGCACAGCTCCACAGCAGGACTGTGGTGCACAGAGGGATGGACTCCAACTTCACTGGAGGACATTTACAACAACTGAGGGTGTGCCACCACTGGCAACCACTTCTTTTACTTTTGACACCAGCAGTACTTTTTAGTGAATACTAAATACTATACTGTACTATGAACACACAATATACATCTATACATACATGAACTGCCATAACAACACTCTTAAAAGGCCTTGAAGAAGAGAAAATGGTTTGCTTTCTAATTACTAAGCAATTTGAGCATCAAAAAGTTCAAGGGTTAATCAGCTGTTGTCCTTTATATCAAAATTATGCTCACAAAGTTACACAATTAACATAGAAAACCACTTACAACAAAAAAACAATTTGCCTATAGAAATTCTATAGAACCAGAAATCTGATTCTTTTCCCAGGACCCCTCCCATCATCAAAAAAACAACCCTAAAACATTTATCATCACCCAGGACAATGAACCACACACGCAACAGGAGTTGTGCCAGAAAATCCATTCAGAAGGATTACTTCTCCCATTCAAAGGGGGCTTCCAACAAGTCTGCTCAGTCCCTCTGGCAAGAGGCCAGGCTGTGGGAAATGCCTGCCTGTTCTGATAAGATATGGGCAAACCGTGCTAAGAATTTCCACAGTTCTGCCCCGGAATCCCAATTTTTTCAGTACCTTTTACACACAGAGAGTTCTTACAAATGTAGGTTTCTGTCCTAGGTTGACTGTATGATGCTTTTATCCCCAATCGTCTGGTTCTGTTTATGCTGAATAATAAGTTTTGCGCCTTTAAGACTTGTCCTGAGAGTGAAGGGGGAGAGAAGAAGCAGCA
>JAYDZK010000032.1:19733173-19775811 GCA_034509185.1 Euphonia xanthogaster | reverse complement strand
TAAACCTGCTCTGGACTGAACACCCAGCAGAGCACCGGCAGCTCGCACCTGCGGCCACCGGGCCGGGCCTGAGCCGCAGCATTTCCAGCGCCAGAGAGACTGATAAGAGACTGAGTGAGCTGAACTGCAACCCGGGGAAGAGACTTTCTAAGTTTGTCATCTCATTCGAAGCAGCGAAGAGTTTTGTTGTTTAAAATTGTTTAAGTTTGATTGTTTAATAAACAGTTTTTTCCCACTTTTCTCCAAGAAAGTATTTTCTCCCGGACCAATTAAGGGGAGAGGCCGATTAAATCTACTTTCCTAGAGAAGCCCTTTGAGGAAGTTCTCTCCCAAATTTGCCCTGAACCAGGACAGTTTCCTACTACTAATTTGAGTATATTAACTGAGTGTGCTAAGGAGAGTGACTGAAAAATAAATTTGTCAGAAAATACAATAATGGCTTGGAACAATTTCACTTTCTCAAAATCTCACTGCTCTGAAAACCAGGCTATTTCTCATGAAGGAGAATTTTCAATATGTGGTGCTGAAATTAATTCTTCAGAATGCAGCCTGGGAATTAATAATTTATCCTGCTTTCAGCAGCTTTTCCAGGTAATCCAAATTTGTAATTGTTACAGTGCTTTAGCTGGGAAATAATGAACGGGAGAACAACTCCAGGTGCCTGCTGTAAGGGGCTCACAGCAGGACTTTGTCACATCCCCTCCCGTGGCACCTCCTGGCTGTGATGCCTCAGTGCAAACCCCACCGGGAGGCAGCTGAGCTCAGCTCTGCCCTGGCCATATTCCCTTTTTTACATCAGGCTTCCCAGAGAGCCCCAGCAGCCAGAATGGGCCATGCGGGTGTCAGAGACACAGGTGTGGCAGCCTCAGTGTGCACAAGGCCAGGGCCAGGCATCACCTGAGGGACAGGTAAGGGGTGAGCTGGTGTGAACAGCCCAGCCCAGGCAGCCCGTGCTGGGGCACAGCCCAGGTGAATGGTGCCCCAAAATGCCTCAGGCACACGCTCCCAAAAGAAACCCCTGTGCTGAAGCAAGAGGCAGAAAGCAGTCATCCCTCACAGGGAGAGTGTTCAAGGATAGCTGAGGGCTCATCACAGGACAGTCCTGCTCTGGAGAAAGGAGCTGCCCCCCTGGGCTGCCACCCCCTGGCCCCCTCACTCCCGCCCGTTTCCATCCAAGGGCTTGTTTGCTTGCCTGGGTCACCACCAGTCCTTCCTCTGCTCCCATCCTTGCTCCCTTGCCTCTCACCCACGGAGAGCCCAGAGAGCTCATGGCCAGCCCTGTCCCTGCCTCTCACACTCTCTGCTCCGTGCCCTGCTCAGTCCCCCATGCCTTCCTCTTCCCACCATTTCCACATTCCTCAGCATTTGGGTTTTCAGGCTTAACTGATAAGGCTGAAATCCTTATAAGCCCTTCCTCTATGAATGACACCAGCCTTCCCTTTCCTCAGGCTCACTTTCCTTCCTCAGAGGCTCCTTGGTTTTGGTGCAATGACTCCAACAAAAAGTATCTTTTATTCCTTTAAACCACTGCGTTTCCCTGTGCTTTCTCCATCTGTTTCCCACACCCATCACTCCCCCCAAACCATAAACTCACTTATCAAAGAAACAGCCTCTTCTTCAGGCACAGAGAAAACCATCTTTGAGAGAAGCACAGGCGGGGCAGCTGAGCCCCCCTGAGCCCCATCCCTGCACACAGAGCTGTGCTCCAGCCAGCCCCTGCAGCTGGTGTGCTCCACCTCTGGATCCCTGCCCTGCCCCAACACTGCAATGATGCTCTGGAGACAGCAGCTCATTACTGGGGAACGCCATCAAAAGCTGGAGCTGTAAATAAAGGTCTCTGAACCAAGAGGGTAAGAACAATACACTAGCTCTGTAGGACAGGGGAGTTTAATACCAGCAGATGTTATTGCAATAATTTGTTTCCATTAACTATTTTAATGCTTTCCTTAATGTCCTTTTACACAACTGGGGCGATACACAAGGGCTTCACTAAAATGAGAATTGGCTCTTTGTACTCCCACCAATGTCCTTCACCCACTCCTACCAATGTCACTGACCTTTGCTGTTACATTGAGTGACAAACTACGCCCCGTACCCCTAAAATAAAAGTCTTCCAAAGCTCTGTTCCAAGCTTTACAGAGTCTACAGCAAGGGAACCATGTGCCACCCACGCCAGCCCTCATGCACTGCTTCATGTCCCAGAGAATTCCATTCATGTCCATTGTGGAATTTCCTAACCTGTACATCCTGCTCTGCTTTGGTTCAAGGGCTGACCCTGTTGGCTTTACTGGGTTTTACTGGGCCATTATTAAAGAAGTTGTTGCCATTCCTGTGCTCATTAACACCTCCTGAGCAAGCAGGAGTGCCCGTGCAAGAGAGGGGCAATGTTCTGGACTGAGAGTGAGTCCCTCAAATTCTACCCACGTAAACATGTGAGGTAAAACAGCAGTAAATGGAGGATGGTCACACTGCTGCAGTTCCTTATGCCTCTATTCCTTCTTTATAAAGTATTCCTAGGAAAGGCAAAGACACCTTATGGAAAACCAGCTTTAAAAACAGTCCAAATAAGCATGAACTGCAGGCACACATTTTCATGGGAAAGGAAAGCAGATGAACCCAGTATCTGTGTGATAGGACATCCAGAGCTAACAGCAGCAGCCATCAAAATTGTAACTAGTCCTGGCTGAAAAACACCATATTCCTGTCTCCTGGCAGGGGAATAAAACAAGATTTCAAGATGCTTATTTCAGTTCGGTTTAGGGCCAAAAAGTTATAAATTTTGACATTATTTCAAAACAATATACTCCAAGTGATTTACTTCATTCAAAGCCATAACATAAAACCAAAAGGAAGAATGTTGACTTGATTAAAATTGTTCAGTCGTATTACTCTAAAATGTTGATGAAACCAGCGTGTTCCCACAGAAGATCTAGACATTTTAAATGTGCAAGTTCTTTAAATTAAGAGGAGCATTTTATTGGGAGATTCTTTTTCCAGATGGTTTCATTTCAGTGCTGAACCAGAAAGCTTATTATAGGTAAGCAGAGATGACAGGAGGCACTCTCCTTCAAAGATTTCACCCAAAGACAACGTCTCTGTGTGAAGGGTGCCCCAGAGACATACAGAAGGTGGGCACATGTGGAAGAGATGCCACAGGAGCAACACAGGAGCATTCTGTCAAATGTTCTGTCAAAAGGAGACAGCCTTTTATAGACGAAAAGCAGTAAAGAGAATAAATCCAGTGCACTGCAGGAGAACCCTCTGATTTCCATCTTTAAGATGTATCTTCAATTTCACCATCTGCAGATCCCTGTGAAGAGGTTTAGACAGAACAATTCTTTTCTCTGTCCCACCTCTCAGTCCCTCGCTAAATTGCCATTTCTGAAGACGACAGTAACAGAAATGCTGGTTTGATTTGTATCTTCTACTTTTGAGAGTGAGCAGGGCCAGATGCCAGGCTGATGTAAGAGCAGAAGGCGGCAGCCATCCGTGCGATCCCTCCCGTGCTGGGTACTGGGAGCACAAGCCCTGCTGGGGGTAACTGGGGCAGCAGCCCCTGAGCCTGCCCAGGAATCCACACCTAAGGCTGAGACACACAAAGAAAAAGCCTGTGGGAAAGCCAGCGCAGGGCTGGCACTCACCACCTGTGCACAAAGCAAGTTCATCAGCCCACAGAGCTGCCATGAACCATTCTCCTGCTTTCCCAGTGCCAGCCAGCTGAAACTGGCCCTGCACGTTCAGCCTGTACCCGAGCAGGGACCGAACACATCCCTGCTCTGTGCTGGTGAATCTTTTGGTGATGCTGAATCTCTCTCACAGCGGTGAAAGCTCTGCAGAAAAGCAGGGCAGCAGGCAGAAGCACATGTGCACACCCGTCCTGAGGAGCAAGGGGAATGTATTTCCCCAGTCCAAGCATTTTCACACCTCTCCCCAGCCAGAGCTCTGGGCTGCTGCAGGTGCCAGCAGTTCTCCCTGCCTGCAGTCACAGTTTAGACTGAGGGAGGAAGAAGGGAGGGAACGGAAGGAAACAACAATTTTAAAACAATCCCTTTTAAATGCAAGAGAAAATGGAAATTTGTGAGAGCATTTCAATCTTGTATGAAGACCAGAAAAAACCCCTAAACCCAGTAAGTCCTGACTGGGCTGTGCCAGCCCATGGATTAGATCTTCCTTTCACACCCTCTCAATCCGGAAATTTGTGATCTCACCAGGCGCTGGAAGGGATGGCTGCTGGAAGGGATGGCTGCTGGAAGGGATGGCTGCTGGAAGGGATTGCTGCTCTCCTCACAGAGGGAACGGCAGGGCTATTCACTGGGAGGATGAATGAAAAGAGAGAAGTGTTTCCATCACTGCTCTTATGCAACATTCAGGCCCAGGGCCCATCATCTCTGCCTGCAAATTACTGGAATCTGAGCTGAGCTGAACCCCTGTGTTGGGCAGAAGGAGCAGAGGGGTAGGATGAACCTCAGGGTAAATCCCAATCCAACAAGCTGCTTTTTGTTATTCAGAGTAAAGCACCCAGGAGTTGTCAACACTCTGGTTCTTGGCTAAACAAGCCTGTGTTCAGGAGTCATAGCTTTTGCAGGCAGTTTTCCTCAGCTTTGTTTTCAATAGGAAATCAGTTATCATTAACCCCCTTTTCATGGAAAAGCTTTTAAAAATGGACATTTGGGAGTCTGGAGGATTTTTACTCAATCCAACAGCGAACTCAAGAGGAGACAAACAAGAAGAAAGCAGGATGGGATCAAAACTCATGCAGCCTCCCAAAAGAACTCCAATAAGAATTCCCTTCCCAGCAGAAGTGCTCTCAGGCAGAGATGCTCCAGAAGCTTCCCAGGACATTCCCCACGCTCAAATCCAAACAGGAACCTGACACGCTGCAGTAATGGAAAAGCATCACCCAAGGTATTTCAGCTGAAGTGGCCAAGCATTAACAGAAGTGACCAGGCAGCTGCGGGACTTATTCTTCCACAATGTGCAGGGTTTGAAGGCTTTTTGAAGTCCCAGAGCGCAAAGGCAGCCTTTTTCCAAGGGAATGACAGAGCCAGGGAGGGGAGAATCAGTCTTGGGGCTATTGTGTCAGTGCTCCCCTTCAGCCCAGCACAGCACAACAGGGCAGGTACTTGGATTGCAGAGGAGTGAAATTCTGTGTCATTGGGAGTCGCCAGTGCAGCAGATCCAAAGTGACTCAGTGGAAGCACAGCAGTTGCCCAGGAGCCAGAGAGGAAGGGCTCGCATGGGACATGGGGAGCTCAGCACAGCGACCAGAGCAGCAGGGTCAGGCCCAGGACTCTGCCACGGAGACCCTAAAAAATCAACCACGGGATCCCTGACAAACTCACCACGGGATCCCTGACAAACCCACCACGGGATCCCTGACAAACCAACCACAGGGTCCCGGACAAACCAACCACAGGGTCCCTGACAAACCAACCACAGGATCCCTGACAAACCCACCACGGGAGCCCTGACAAACCAACCACAGGATCCCTGACAAACCCACCACGGGATCCCTGACAAACCCTCCACAGGGTCCCTGACAAACCCACCACGGGATCCCTGACAAACCCACCACAGGATCCTGACAAACCCTCCATGGGATCCCTGACAAACCAACCACAGGATCCCTGACAAACCCACCACAGGATCCCTGACAAACCAACCACGGGATCCCTGACAAACCCACCACGGGATCCGTGACAAACCAACCACAGGATCCCTGACAAACCCACCACGGGATCCCTGACAAACCCACCACAGGATCCTGACAAACCAACCACGGGATCCCTGACAAACCCTCCATGGGATCCCTGACAAACCAACCACGGGATCCCTGACAAACTGACCACGGCCAGGTTCCTCTCCGGACAATGCATGGAGGCTCAGCAAGTCCTGACAGCTGGGACAGGGTCACAGCTCTGCTGCAGAAGGAGCCAAGCTCTTACACTGGAGTGAAAAGAAATGTGTTTGCTATTGATACACTTTTTTCTCTTTTTACATCACCAAGTTTCAGGTGACTATATATATACCTCAAAAACACAATTAAATAATCCAGCTATTTCCACACCAGCCAAAGAAATCTGGGAAAAGATTAAAGCAAACTCAGCAACAGCCACTCAAAAATGTTTCCCAAGGCATAGCCAACAAAAACTTGTCAAAGCTCATAAGTTATGAACTAATTTGCACAGGGAGAGCTCTTCTGGCAGCAGGCAGGTCCCTGAGCTCCACAGCACCTTGAGTAGCCGCACACATGTGGAGACAGCCTTGTGATGGGGCACCCCAGCTCCCAGGAGCCAGCACCTCTGGGCTCTGGGCTTGGGTGAGCACTGTCAATACTGGAGGCTGCTCTGATAAGTGACAGAATTTCTTCTCATTTATTTAAAGAGCTGCACTCATCTCTTCCCTCTCAGGAAGGAACAAACTCCTAGTTTCCAAGATGTTCCCCACTATTTAGATATTTACCATTTCCCAAAACTAACCCAAGCACAACCCCTGCACAATCTCATGGCCCCTCAAATATATCCTTTCAAGATCGTGGACTAGGTTTCTCTCTCTCTCTGCTTCCTTTCTCTAACCTCCCTGCAGGATGCTCCAGCCCCCTGGCCCTTCCCACAGTTTTACAGAGCTCCCACTTGCAGGGCCGCAGTGCCTCTCACCAAGGAAAGAGCCTGCTGCAGGGACAGTGGCATGCAAAACCAGAGATGTCATTCCCATTCTCCTCTGTGATTCCCTCTCCCCATTTCTCCTTTCCTCCATGAAAGAGCTCTGATACTACTTAGAACTCTCTGTAAGCAGCAGATCTAAGTTTTGCATTTCTTTCTTTTTCGTTATCCAGTCTTCTGTTATGCACTTTGAACCCCACTGCCCTAAGCAGTGACAGTAATACTGACCTTTTGTTGGGCAATGCATTGGCTGGAACATCTGAGCACTCCCTACCTATTTCAGGCAGCTCTTTCCAAACAGTTTAATCTGAAAATTCCCCCACCTCCATCTAAGATCCAAATTAGGCCAAAGAAAGCCTACTGTTTAACTGACAGCTTAGCAAGTGGCCTTTCCTGCCCTGTGCGCTGCCATGTGGCAATTTGGAAATAATTAACAATGGTTTTCATCCAGGGAAGGCTGAAGGGAGCTGCCAGGCAGCTTTGCACAGCGTACCTGTGAGCCAGAGCTGCCTCCATCGCCTGAACTTCAGCTTCAGAACTGAGGGATGGATTTGAGACCCTCCAGAGGAACTCAGAGGCCTTTGCTTCAGTCTGCCAATGAATTCCAAATCAGTGTCAAAACAACATGTCAATACAGCAAGTTTGCAGCAAAGAACTTTTCCGTAATTGCGTCCTGACTTTGTCACTACCATGATGAATGGTGAAAGTCTAGCTGTTGGGCACTGAAAAATACCCACTTACTGAATCTGGTTGAGCATCTGACAAAATACATGATTTTTTGGTCGGAAGAAAAGGAACTCAGACTTGTTTCAGCATTCCTGCACATGCTTTCTCAACCTCCATGGACTGCAGACAACAGCATATCTGGAGTATGGACTGGACATACCACGAGGCATATTGCCAATTATAAATTAATAAAATCCAGAAAAAGCAACAGTGATCATTCCCTGGGAGCAGTTTCCTCTCATATGGTGACAAAAGAAAGTCCATATCAAGGTTATTATATAAAGCAATTAAATTCTTCAGCTAAAGCAAAAAAAAATTATTGTAATGGAGAAGACTTGGTTAAAATGTTTTCATAGAAATGTTGGTTACCAAAGGCATTAAAAAAATGGAAATCAAAGCCTACCATTTCCTTAGCACTTTGAAAAGTTTTAATGCAAAAAAGTGCTGGAAAGAAACCTTCAGTTTTTCAAAATTTTTCCTCATGAATGAAAGTAAATCCCTGTAAATGAAGCTGCATCTATCATGCTGCTAATCAGTCAGCAGCCACAGATGTAATCCATCAATTCCTGCACAAGTGTCCTTGCACAAACTTTCCATAAAAGATAATGGAATTAATTTGGTTGGGTGGGTATCAAACTGAAAAGGAAAGAAGCCTGCTCTGCTATTCCATCTCGGAGCCCATCGTGCAGAGACATCAATAATTCCAGGTGGAGCTTAGACAAGTCACACGTGCGCTGCCTCCATCTTCCACCTCGGGTTTATCCTGCACTTTGGCCTGCAGCAGACATGGAATCCTATCTTAACTGCCTTCCTTTGATAGGGAACAGATCCCAATTGTCCAGGGGGGAACCTTAATGTGCAGAATAATTTCCTGGAGAGAGGAGCACATGTTTTTCCTGTTTCTGCACAGAACCCCAAGCTGGCACACTCAGTGATAGTTTGCCAAGTGCCCAAATGCACTGGGACAGCTTCTGCCCTCAGATGCACATGTGCACTTCTTGTGTTCAGAACAACTTGTGGTTCTGTACCATATTCAATCTACAAACCAGAATGAGATCAGAAAAGCAACTCTTGTTTATTTTGTAAATGACACGTTACGTTTCCTAATACCACAGGAAGTCACTGTGATCTGCTGGGTGAGCTTGCAACCCAGACTCTTGAATACTTTCATTTACTGATCATCACCCAATTCAAGTAAACCCATGATCACCTGCAACCACAAGGGGAACATTCAAAACAGAAATCCCAGCAAACCAGATGATACTGCATTAACAAAACATGCTGACTGAATAATTGTATTTGTTACCCTATAGACACACACATAATTTAAACAAGAATCCTTTTTTCCTTTATCATCATCTTGGTTTTCTTGAACACACTGACAAAACAGTACATTCAATCTGATTTTCATCACAGCAAACAATACTCCAGCTAAAGTGGTATTGACTAGTAGGAACAATTTATTTGGTCTTGGCACATTAAAATACATATTTATGTTTTGGTCAATGATCTTCTGGAAGGGAAGGAAACTATTTTATTTTTCAGCTGAGGAAATCCTATAACTGTAAAGATATTAATACAAGGGTAAGCAAATAATTAGTACAAGGGGAAATAAATAATTAGTACAACAGAAGAAGAGTTTGTAGTCCCTCCTTCCACATTAGTTATGTACAGTCCAGCACATGACTGAGAAGGAAAATTAAGATGGAAAAGTTACTAATATGAGAGATGAAATGAAGTCTCCCAAGAGTACAGAATATTTGGTATTTAAAACAATGAAAGAAGGACAAAAAACCCACCAAGGAGAGCAGAGGAGGTGCAGTGGGAGGTATTGGAGCTTTCCAGACTCCTGTGTCAGTGCGCTCCGAGGATCTCGAGGTGCAGCGAGAGGCACCTGCCAAGAGCCTTCCTGTGGCACGACCCTGCCTCACCCCGCCTGATGGAAAGGCTCTGGCAGCCCAGCCAGATGTGCACACCCAGCTGACTGAGCTGGAGCCTGGCATGGGGAAGATTTCCCCTGGATTTCAGTAACAAACCATACATCGAACTGGAAGGTTCAATTCTGAAAGCAAGGGGCCAGTACCACAGTCCTGGGGATCCCAAGTCTAAAGAACAAGAACAGAACAAAGAGGTCCGTGAGTTTAAGTTCTCAGAAGATCACTGGTGCAGTTTAACATCAGTTTTCTAGAGGTCACCTCACTGATGAGGTTCTCTACAATCAGTGGAGGGCTGGGTAAGACTTCAGAGGGCAATTGATAAAATGTTTGGGATGAATGCATTGTCCCTTTGCTCTGAGCTTAACCACAGATTTCCAGGTTGGTTTGGGCTGGAAAGGACCTTAAGGATAACCCAGTTCTACCTTCCACTACCCCAGGTTGCTCCAAGCCCTGTCCAGCCTGGCCTTGACACTTCCAGGGATGGGAAGCCCACAGCTGTGCACCATACAGAGACTATACATTATTCACATGACACACACATACCTTATTTTGGGTGGATAAAGCTGCAGAGCCTGTGATTTTTCACTTTGCAAAGGAGAAATCTATGGGCAATATGAACAAAGCTTAAAGAATTGTAAGGAACAGAAATAAACTGAAGGGGATATTCCTTCACCAAATGTGGACCACAGCACTGCAGGGGCCAGGGGAGAGAAAGCAATTATTCCCTTGGAGGTCAACTGGGAGAATCCCAGCAGAGCTCTGAAAAAAAATGATGGACTCCATCATTCCAACAGTTCCTGGTCATCCAGAGGAATGGAGAAGGAAAATGGTGCAACACTTCACAATTCTGCCAATCCTCTGTTTCACCTACAAGACAAACTTCTATGAAGGGTGCAAGGTGTGCATCCAGATGGAGATGTTCCTCTCAGTAATGTGGGGGTGGCCACATTATACATGGGCGCGATAAGGACTGTCAGGATCTGGATTTTCATTGTTTCCATGCTCCTCTCAGAGAGCCAAAGCTCTATAAATCAAACAAGATATAAAATAATCTGCTCTTGTAATACACAGGCTCCTGTCAGTCCATGCTGACCACTCACACCCTGACCACTGCCTCCCAAGGCCTAACAAAGGAGATTTCCTGTTTGGGATGTTTCACCAAGGTAAGTGTTCACCTTTAAAATAATATTAAGCAGTACCTTTACACATTACCTTCCAATCTGTACTACCACCTCAGCCCACAGGCACTGTTCTTCCTTCGGTAGGAGATTTTGAGTTATCTTTATCTTGTTTACTTTACACAAATGCTGTTCCTTTCTTACAGATGTATGTGATCTGGTGAAGACCTGGAACATTTTATCCCATAGCAAAACTCATTCAAAAGTACCATCTGTTCTTCCTGCAGGGGCACAGTAATGCCAGAAACTGTTTAACATTCCATAAATTCAGACCATGGAATGGATAGCTCATTGTTAAAGTGAAGCAAGACATCATTTGGAACCTGATAGACATTTGCAAGACATCATTTGGAACCTGATGACAGACATTTTGCTGGGGTTTTGCCTCAAAAACAGTATCCAATGTATTATTTTTGGTTTGCTTTTAAAACTTCACATTCGACATGAAACAGCAAAGATGGGTCACAACGTGACCTTAACGTCTGGCTTAATCCCCACTTCCAGCAGGGTCCTGGCTAATAACTTCAGGGAGAAAAAGACTTGGAGTGGGCCACTGGGTTATAACAAATTCACTGCAACACCACCTTCTGCCCTCCTCACCCCTGGCATGTGTCTGTTGTAGCTGCAGGATACACATCCTAAGAGAATAGAATTAAATCTTCAAGTTTAAGAGCCATTAAAATATGTCTTATTTTATAGATATTGCACTTACTACCCTCACACACAGCTCTACACTCTGCCTTTCACTGACCGGTAAGAAACCCCATTTTCATAATGGTATGAACTGCCATTCCTTTCCACACCCCAATGCTACAATATTTAATCAATAAAAAGGCTGGACATGAAGTCCTGCTATAAATATGTACCATCTGAGGCAGTACTGAAACAGCCTTCACTTGCCACTCATACGAGAAAACCACAGAAAAGGAGAATTACAGAAAAAAAAAAAACAAAAAACAAAAAAAAACCCAAAAAACCAAAAAACCAAACCACACGCAAAAGGAATCAGTAGTGTTTAATTGGAAAAAAAGGGCTCTGTAGAATGCTGCCCCCAGAGTGGGACACAATGGCCCCGTGCCCAGTTCCTGGGGTTTGCTGGGGCCAGGCAGCCCCTGTCCCCTGTCCCCCACAGCTGAGGGAGCCGGGCTCCAGCAACTGCACACAACTCACACTCCTTGGAGCAGGAACCCAGCACAGACCGTCCCAGTGACACAAGCCAGCCCACATCACTTGCACGCTCCCAGGGATAGGAATGATCATCTCAAAATTCTATTATTTCAGCCCAGAAAGTTGTCATTTAAGACCCTTTATGTAAGTGCATACAATCATTGCCATGTCTCTGGGAAGCTCTCACGCCGCTATAATAAAATCTGCAGAAGCAAAAAGCACTTTTAGCCCAGCCATTCCTAATCCCAGAGACAATGCCTATTTTTTTCCATCACATCGGATCCTGGATGGTGGGGGGAAGGGCAGCAGTGGTGAGGAGAGGGGGAAATGCAACTTGAGAAGTGGTAAGTGTGTCAAAATCTAAATTACTTGGAGATATTTTGCAGCACAATTCTCCTTTATGCCTGTGCAGCTCGGCTCATATGGCTCACATTCAGCCTGTCACAGTGAATCACTGCTACTCCTTGACTTACATTTACAAAAACAAACCTAACTTTCGCTCCAGCCTGTGAGGTAAAACTTTGAATTCCCAGTCAAAAGGCCAGAAGTGGCATTAAAAATAATTGTTTTTGTAAGAAGCTCACTTTGAGGAGAAAACAAAAAAAAAGCCCATGAAGATCTGACTAATAGCACAAACACATGTGTTGCTTATGGAGAATTTTGCAAAAAAGCAAAAAGCTTTGTCCATGACCAGCAAAGACCCAGCTTTAGCAGCCTTAACTAACAAAGCAAATCCACCCCTCTGTACTTAAGTCTTTAAACTGCATCAAAGTGGAGATATTTAGCAACAGCTTTAGAGCCTAAAGAACAGTTAAAAAATAAATCTGGAAAACAAAGTACAAAAACCAAAGTGAAACCCAGCCAGACACAAGCTCTGCAACTAGCAGAAAGCAAGGCACAAAGCAAAGCCAGCACTCAAACAAAGTTATTTTACACTTCTCCCAGCAAATTTGCAACAAATGTCCAGTTAGGAAAGATTTCTGCTGACCTGTGTATGAGCAGCAGTGCAGATGTGGCGAGTTCTCCTGTCACCTTTTGTTCCCAGCCATGTCAGCTGTGCTCTGCTCCAAGTGCTGCTCACACTCCCAAATCCCCTTTTCCAGCTCTATCTTAGGAACTGCCCAGATTTTGCAGTGTAATCTGAGCAGGGAAGTACCATGTGCCTATGATATGGTTAATTCACTTTTTACCCCCTGCAATGCTTAAGGAAGCTGCTTCACATTTCAAAGCTGAGCCTAGGGCTGCCTGACCCAGGTAAAGCCAGGGCACTGCTGGGGCTGCCTCCTCCACCCCAATGGGGCCCTAAAATAGCTCATTTCCCCCTCCCAGACCCCAGGGGGGATTGAGGGGCTGCTGAGGCCCTTGTCTCCCTTCCCCTGAGTGCCTGGTGCAGTAGGGACCACAGTCCCAACACAGAGGGGACTCCTTGCTGAGGGCCACCACCACCATGCTGGGGCCACCACCATCCCCATGGCCAAAGCCAAGGCTGGTCACTGAGGCAGCTCTGGTGAGGCCCCTCAAGACCCAGCAAAGCCCTGGGCATCTGGTCTGGGATCTTTGGCAATGAAGATGTTGCACATGTTGGGCTGGAAGAGTCCCATCTGTTCCTCTCCAGGGTTGCCATCAGCTAAGCAATTAACAGTGTCCAAAAACCAAGCCTCTAAACTTTGTCAAGTAACTCTTCTGTTAATATTCTTCTATTGTTATTCATCTACTTCTGGTCTGAATTTGCAATTACCATCGTGCTGGACAAGAACACTACCCTGAGAGAAGGAGCAAATGCCTCTTCTTCCCAAATTCTGCACAGGGGAGAGTTACACCCGCTGGGAAGCTGCCGAGCACGAATGCACCAGAGAAGGTGCAGAGGAGCAGAGGTAGAGTAGTCCCCAAATCCTGTCACTGCTGCTGGTCCAGCCCCAGCCCCACACTGAGGTCCCCAAGCTGTGCACCAGCCCCAGGGATCACAACCAGCACCAGGCAGGCGCAGGCATCCCCTGAGTGTGTGCTCAGAGAAGGGTGAAGTGCACACTGACACGGGCTGTGCTATTCCCCAGCTTTTGTGCAGGCAAATTCCATGTAATCCCAATGTCAACAAGGTCAATGGCCCAACCCCTGCTAAATCAAGTCAGAGAGGCCAAGGGAGTCCCACTTGGCAAGGGGAAGGGAGGCCTCTGCTCCTCTCTCCACCAGGCCTGGGCAGGTGGGGGAGCGGACAGAGCTGCTTTTCAACAGCCAGGAGAGGGCCCCTGAAAGAGACTGAAGGGAAGAAACAGTCAGCAATCCTGGAAGAGGAAAGATGAAAGACAAAAAGATGGCAGAAAACAGAAAACCTTTGGGGGATCTTTTAACTTTTGGCCAGAAGGCCGCAAAGCAATTTCATGTAAAGAACCTGCTTTTTAAATCCTTGCCCTGATATTTAACATCTGCAAATACCTTGTGTGGGATTTCTAACAACTGCATTCTGCATCTTTGAGCTTTCCTGTCTTCAAGCTCTTGACCTTTACTCTAAAGCAAAGGTGAGAGCTCCATCTTCTCTGTTGCATAATTTACTAAACCCAGTTATGTTTGAAGTTAGCATGTTGGTAAGGTAAAACTTGGAATAATGTAATGGACTATTTCAGAGAAAAATATATATTCTTCAAGGATGAATTCAACATCTCAGCTCAGAAGTTTGATCTCCACAGGGGTGACAATTGCTTACAAAACAAAAGCAACAAAAAGGAAGTGAAGTGACCTCAAAGGTTAGGAGTGGATGCCAACAGCTGTCTCCGTCGATGGCTGTGTTTATAGCACTGTATCCTGGAATGGTTTGAGTTGGAAGAGACCTTAAAGCTCATCTTGTTCCACTCCCTGCCCTGGGCAGGGACAACTTCCACTCTCCCAGGTTGCTCCAAGCCCCGTCCAGCCTGGTCTTGGGCACTGCCAGGGATCCAGGGGCAGCCCCAGCTGCTCTGGGCACCCTGTGCCAGGCCCTCAACGTGAGGAATCCACAGCCCCAGGCACCACCTGCGCTCCGTGCTCCTCACCCCACCACCCTGGGGTCCCCATCCCCGACTGGTGTGGGTGACCCCGATTTCTGTGCCCCCCCAGCCCCTCCAGGTGAGGCCAGGCAGGGCTGCACAGCCAGGGCAGGGCACAGCCCCAGCCAGCTCTTCATTAGCCTGCAGAACAGGCTATAATTTGCTGAAATGATGATTAATCAAATCTTATTTTTCTCTAAAGCAGCTAATGAACAGCCAATTAAGTGTCTCAGTAATTCTCAAATAACAAAGGAATACTCATGGAGTGACAACTACCAGCTATGTAACAGCACAGGCAGGCAGTGAAAGCCAGCCTGGCTGGATGGGCAGGAGGTGTGGGACCACCACATCCTCCCAAAGCCACCTTTCCTTCCCACTTCAGATCCCCACCATCCCCCGTCCTCACTGCTTGCTCCCAGGCCTTTGTGCCTACTGGTGTGGAGGGACAGGGGGCCCTTGTGGTGCCAGAGCCAGGGGACAGGGGATGGGGTGCCCAGGGGATGGGGTGTCCAGGGGATGGGGTGCCCAGGGGATGGGGTGCCCAGGGGATGGGGTGCCCAGGGCCTGCCACTTCTGCCTGTCTCGTGGTTCAGTTCCCATCCTTTGCAGACTCCAAACAAATCCATGAATGCTTTGTTTTGATCATATCAATCAGGGTAAGATTAAGATACATAAACACAGCGCAGTTACCCGAAAAGCAAGGAATGACACTTTAAAAAGAATCCATAATCTTTGTTTTTTGAAGTATTTCTTCAGTGGGAATTGTGTTGGAGCAAAGAATGCAAAACCTAGAAGCTTCCAAGAGGGGGTCATGTGAAATTACTCTATTTCAAAATTTTTCCAAATCACTAACATTTTGACTCGGAATGTATTTGTAAGAATCTGCCAAAAAAACATCAAACCAGTAAAATTTTTTTTACAGTTTGTAACTGTGTACTTTTTTCCCAGGTCTTAAAAAATGTTTTTGTAGAGAACTTATGTCATTTCTGTAGAAACTTCTGCAATCCACAATGACATTGCATATTTTTTGCAAGTAAAAACAAGCCTCCCAATAAAGAACAAAGAACATCCTTTGTTTCAGACGAAGAATTTCAGGAGAAACCACAAAATGTTCAAGCAAAACATTAAACATTTGATTTTCCACCCATTTTGCCAACAGTCTAAGTTTCCCCATACTTCTAATATCAGTGTCACTAAGGAGGGGAGGGGACAGGAGGCAGGTCAGATGGATGACAGTCACTCTGCAACTTAAGACCTGTTAATTAAATAAGGATGAAAATAGGATGTTTTGCAGAAAGCATTTATCTTCTTTTACTTAGCTTTTCTTTTTAATGAGGAAACAAGACCTGCTTGATTTACCCATCAGGATAAAACAGCATTGAGGGAAAACTGGAAGTTGTTACTCGAGTTACCAGAGAAATCCTCAGCTCTGCTCCCGAGAACACCCAGCTCTGCAGCCACCTTAGTCACCAACATGAGAGTCCTGTCCTTTGTTAAGGCCCAAACATTACTGATGGCAGACATTATTTAGGCTCATTAAACGAGTTTCAAAAAGCAGGCTTAAAACGAAATGGAAACATTTCATTTTGAACCCGTTGGAGGTTATTTGAAACACACACATGCTTACCCGACACACTTCACTGCCTGTTTTCACAGAATGGTTTGGGTTGGAAGGGACCTAAATATCATCTAGAGCCAACACAATTATCAGGTTCCAATTCCCAGTTAGTGGGGGTTTTTCCCAGTGCAAAGCCATCCCCCAGCTGTGGCAGCAACACGGAACTTTGTGCAGCTGCGTGTTGGAGTGCCACAGTGCCCAGCACTGCACAAACACACAATTTACACAATTCAAGTGCTATTTAGACCCTCAGAGACAAGCAACCCCAAACCACAGACACATAACCAAGAATTACATACATGAGCTGTCTGGTCCAGGCATATGTTTCATCTTCATAGCAAACGTCATAATGTGCTGTTTTATTTTTTAAATTGTTACAGAAAGAGAGATTTTAGTAAATTTAAGTAAACCTCAGTGAGTTTCTTTCACTTCACTCTATTCAAATGCAGGAATAGAAGTGATGCACTCAAGTTAACCTGTTTGCCCAGACTGGAGAGACATTATTAAATGTTCTTTTACACATCCTAAATATTCAGACACTTGCAGCACCCCAGGGCATAGTGTGCTATGTCAACAGCTTGAGAAGAATGCAAACATCTTAATAAAAGCGAGGAGAGATTGCTTATCGTGCACTCTTGCTGTTAACATCTGCATTTTACAAAAGCTCACGAATTATTACACACACTTTCCACAGGACATATCCTCCTGGATATGCAGGCAGCCATGCCAGGAACCAAATAGCGTGTCAGAAAGCAGACTGCATTTTTTGGTTTTACTCTAAAGGCAAATTAATGTTCCTGAGCATTCTGCAGCTCTCCTGAGCAGAGCCATTTACTCTACTTCACCAGCTCAGAACTGAGCGGTAAATCCCCCAAACCAATCTGCTCTGTATCACATTGTACCCTTCCCAAATAGCCATCCAAGTTTTATACATTAACCATGCCCAAGATCCTACATTCAGGATCATCAGACTGGATGCTGTATGGATTGCAGGACAGAGCTCCACGCGTGAGGCAGATGAGATGAGAACAGGACGTGCCGTGCCACCAGATGGGAGTGTCCTGCTTACGGAAACTGAATAAATAAAAAGTTGGCCTCCACAGAGCTGGCAGAGCCTCTGGGCAGGCTCAGCAGCAGCTCAGCTCCTTCAGGTGAATGGAGGAACAGCCTCCTTCAGTCCTCGCTGATTCACTTCAGGAAGAATAAGAGACAAACCCAAAGGGCAGCAGGATTATCTTCAATAGTCTAATTAGTGGCTCGAGATAATCCACTTGGCTTTGTCTAAAGCAAACTAGGGAGTGCTCGTGGGAACTGTGCAGTGGCCAGCAGGGCCCAGAGCAGGGACAGGCTGGCAGTGCTCAGTGGGGTCAGGGATCTGCACCAGCTGCCCACCCTTGACCCTGGGCTCAGGGGGTTCAGGTGGTGCACGGCCGTCAGTAACTCTGCCCAGCAGAGCTGCTGCCATCTTCTCTGCCAACTCTACTTTCAGCCACTTAGCAAGGCAAAACTAGCTTTAAAATAAAACAAAATTGGGCTTTGCTATCAAAACTAAAATCTGGCAGCCTGTTCCCATGCAAAATCCTTCACAAGTGATACATTTGTGGAGGACAGCTGGAATAAATCCATGACATTTAATGGCATACTAAAAGCAAACTTTGAACAAACAACTTTAAATCATTTGAAATACTACTGTGAGTAGATGAAACTCTGCAGCACTCACATGTTACAATAATCAATCATTTCTAAACAGTGGAGTTTAATTATTTTTTAAAAAATCTTTTGCAGCAGTGGGTGTTTTTCCCCCTTCCAGACATATATTTAAAGGAACACTCTCCTGTGAAAAGGTTTCACTTCAGAGTTTTAAAAGTATTCTCCCATTCTGATCTGATTCATGACACCAGCAAGAGTTTTTCCAGCTTTCATCTTAATTTTTTTTATAAGTAACCTCACCACCAAAGCCCAGAGCATAATATGGAAAGGAAGCAGTCCTGGAAGTTTTTTCTATAAAGCACTTCAAATGTGATTGCCACAGAAACTGAGACAACACATTGCCCTATAACTTAAATGGGAATTCAGATCCCACTGGCATCCCCTAAACCTCTGTCCGTGTACATCCAGTATCATCCTAAAAGGTTCACAAATGCTCGGGCAGAAGAACAGGTCTGCCATTCCCTGGCTAAAACAGCTGTTCAGTGGGAGCCACACTGATGCCCTGAAGGATCTCAGCTGGCCCACCTGGAGCACCAGGGAGCTGTGGAATTTCCCAGGAGGGACAGCCATGAGATGGGGGCAGGTACCAAGCTGAGGTGATTTAGGACAGCACAGTGTAAGGGGCACATCTCAAGCTGCTGCTGGCCAAACGGCTCAGCTCTCATTAAGTGAAGCCTGGGGACACACAGATGGTGTCTCCTGGCTGTGGCTACAGCAGGAGCTGGCTGAGGACCAGCAGCTGGCTGGTAGTCCCCCACCACGTGTCTGGCAGGAGGGACGGAGGGAACATTCACTGTGCTAGTGCAGACTCAGCTCATTCAAGTCAAAAACAAAGGTGGTTTGAGCTAACCTGGCTGGATTTGCAGTGAGGTGGATTAAGAACACCCATAAGACCCCTTCTGCCAGCTCTGGTGGGGATATAATCTTTGCTGGTTGTATTTTCTATTTCCAAAATGTCATGTATGCCTGCCCCAGGAATTGCTTTTTCTCTCTCTCTCTCCATCACCAGTCTAGACAAAACTGCATTAAGATCCTTTCTTGACTTATGTGTACAGGTGTAAGAGGTTAGCAGTTACTAAAAGGTTTTCTGGATACAGGAAAAAATGAGCTCCTTGTCTCCAAGGTATTCTCAGTGAATAGAGTCAGGAGCAAAAACTAGAACTAAACTAAAAGAAGTTTCCTGCCAAAGATCACAAAAAAAAAAAAATTATAAAAAGTTCCTACCAAAATAGGCAGAAAGACTGCGAGGTGTGGAGGGGCACTTCCTCAGCCTTCGCGGCACAGAAAGGAGTGTGGGAGGTACCTGCTGGTGGCGGTTCCTGCCGGGGTGCCCAAGCCCAGCCCATGGCAGCTGGCTGTCTGTCTGTCTGTGCAGCTGTGCCAGGGACCCCATCCCTCCCACACAGTGTTCCTGGCACCGGGCTGGGCACTCCCTGCCTGCCTTCATTCACAAAACCAGCCCACGCTGGGGAAAGCCCCAGGCTCCAGTGCACCCAGCAGCAATGCCAGTGACATCTCTGCTCAAACACACTGCCCTGGCCTCGGCCGCAGGCTGAAGTCAGTGATCAGTGACAGGGCTTAAACTTCTCCCTGCCTCTGGCTGCAACCCACAGAGCTCGTCAGCAAACAAGACAGACAGGAATGTACGCCTGCCGGAATGCAAAGCAAGGGATGTAATTAGCACAGCTTAATTTTCATGAATAATGGGTTAGGCTTGTAATGGGCAAAAATGAAAACGTAGCTCAAATTGTCTGCTCTTGCTCTGGTCATGTTCAGCAGGAGAAGGAGTGGCCAGGCCACAACTGAGCTGCATTTCTTCATACATAAGTTTGTTTTCACTGTTTGATTTCCAACAGAAAGACCACAATAACATAAGCAGGAGAAAACAAACCGCTTTTTGGAAAGCCCTTTTCCGAGTCTCTTCTGTTTAACTCCTGGTCTCTATGAACATGGAATTGGAAAGGACTTCTTGGGATAGTACATACAGGCCCCTCTTATTAAAGGCAACATATCACTTCCAGCAGAAAGAAAGGTTAATGTTATGCCAGGGAGCTGGAAGGAAATCCAAATTTCTAATGCACGAGAATGGGAGGAAAAGCTAAACAAAAGTGAATGCATGAGCCCATATCACGAGATCAGAGCCTTATTCTAAACAGATGGGCTAGTGGCACATCGAAGAGGAGATAAGAGGCACAATAATTAAGAGTCCTGGTCCTTTCCGTCACTAAGGATCTGCATACAACTAAGAAAAACACCTCAGAACGCTCAGCCCTGGGACAGAGGAGCAAGGAGAGCTCCCAGGGCACTGTGAGGCCACCTGAGATCACAGTGGCCCTGAGGTCAAAGGCTCATGGAAGAGGCAGGCAGGCCCCAGCCAGCAGCACTCTGGTTTCCTCTGCTGAACAGGCAGAAGGTGGCTGGAGGAAAGCGTGTGCCCACTGCAAGTCTTTCAGCAGCCACCAAATTCTCTGCAGAATGTAAGAGACACTTCTGGTTTTGGCAGAAGCAGCTAAATCCCACCTTGTACCCACAAACTGTGGGAAGAAACTCCCATGCATGGAAGCTTTTCCAAAGAACAGTTTGAAAGGGAAGACCAATCCTGCGAAGATTTCTCATCTCCCTGGGTTAAGGAAAGAAAGTAGCGGAGAGAGGGGTGGTTGGCAGGAGGCTTGGCTCTGTTTACATGGGGGCACAGGGATGATGGGGAGGGACAGCCAAGGTCCCTTCCTTCCCTAGCAGTCCCCCTGCAGCCTGTGAGATCTGAGTTACCCGATGTGACAGCAGCGGGAGCAACAGGAGCCCTCAGAGCTTCCAGCACACACAAAAAAGGCACAAAATCACAGCATGGAAGCAGCGTGGAGAAGGGCTGCAAGCACCCTGCTCCTGCAAATCCAGAGGAAGGGATGTCCTGCAGTGCTAGAGGGGTTCTGACAGCATGGAAGCCCCAGCAGTGTCCCCTCCAGGAACTGTCCAGCAAAAGTTTCCAAGTAGTCCAACACCAGGACTCCATCCCAGCCAGGGACAGATGATCAGATGCAGAAGATGCCACTTCCTGACTGTGCTGCTGTTTCATTGCCATCTACCACCCGAGCCCTGAAAAGCAGCCTGGGGTGCCTGGTGGGCTCCATCTCACACACCTGCAGGAGTGAAGCTGCACTCAGGAGCACTCTGGTGAGGCTCCCTGGGAGCTCCCAAGCCTCTTCCAGTGGGATCCAGCTGATCCTCAGCCACACTCACCCCCAGCCCCCAGAGATGGGCGTCGTTGTTGCCCTCCCACGAGCTCATGCCTGAGAGGGACAGAAAGAGTTTTGCTTGGAATGTCATCTTTAATGCCACCAAGCACTGCGGGGACTCCCTGCCCAACATCACCTCTCAGAGGCCACCTACACTCAGTGCACAAAACTGCAGAACACCATTTCTTCCAGCTTCGAGTAGATCAGAGAAATTTAGAAGTGTATAATATCACATGATTATCTAATGCAACTGGAAAGGTATTAAAATGGATGGATGGAAAGTAAAGAGAGATCTCTTCAGTCACAAAAACTGACTTAAACTAAAAGAAAACCATTTTTTCTTGTATTTCTATACACCGCAAGGCTACTGTTTACTTATTACTTATTCCAGTATCACTTGCAAAATAGCCTGATGCAGCGTGCTCAGACAAGCAGTCCCACAGACATGGGGTACCTGAGGAGCTCTCGGATCTGAAGAGCTCCATGGCTTTGCCATTGCTTTATTGTCTTTAGTGGAAAAATTAAAGCTCCAGGCTCCACACTAAACTCAATAAACCCTGCTCAGAGCACTGCCTTCATGACAGAATACATTGATGCAATTAAAATAACATGGCTCTTGAAGAGTAAGGCAGCACCGGGAAAGCTTTGCCAACAAAGCAATGCCAATTAAGAGTGTGATTTTTGGAAGATATTTTTAGGCCAACATCAGCCCTATTAATGCTGGTAGAACTGTCTTCAAAGTGATTTTGAAGGTCCCGCTGACGCCACTCAGGAGAAGAACTAGTTAAAAGACTAGGGTTTGGCCTCTATAGGCTCCATTCTGTCATTACGGGAAAATCTTTCAAAATAAAACTAATTTCATCCATTCCACTAATAAGGGGGGGTTTATGTCCAAAATCTTCTCAGATAATTTTACACCCATTAACTGTATAGCACGAGCTGTAGTTTTGCATGTTAAATGACGTAAGCTACAAGTAAAGCCACATTTATGGGATGTGCCCATAGCTGCCATTTGCATCTCAAAGGACCAGGATGCCTAAAGCAAGAATGTGTCCGGAGGAGGAGCGGGAAAGGAGAGAACTCAGGTGCTGCTGATCTGTTAGAAAACCACGCAAACTCCGAACATCGCCCCTCTGCTCGTCGCCTATAGGTGCAAAGAAACCAATCTCGACGCTCATATAACTTGGCAATAAGGGCAACTTTCCTTTCCAAAGAAAACCAAAGGTTGAGAGAGAAAAGTCGATACCAGTGGGGCACACACCAGCTCCAAGGCCCTTCCTGCAGGTGTTACAGACCGTGTGCCCAAACCCTCCTCCTCTGACCTCATCCCGGAGCGGCTCAGCTCGGGGCGACCGCCAGGCTCCAGCGCGAGGCTCTGAGCGATAGGGGAGGAGATAAGGCGAGGGGAGGCATGGGGCAGAGAGCCGGCTGCCTTGGGCTCGGCCCTGCACGCACACAGTGGTTCTGCGGCCGGCAGCTGGGTTTCCCCAGTGACCCTACGAGCCTGGTCCCCCAGCCTTCCCCAGCACATCCCTCCCCTGTCCCGCCGGAGCTCCCGCACAGCCCCCGGTCCATTTTAACGCCGCTCACTCCAGAAATCCGAGCATACCAGCAAGAGCAGGCAGAGAGCGCTTTTCTTAGCTCTGCCATATACCTTCTCCTCTTCCCTTCGAGCTTCCCATTGCTTTTCGCTCGGCTCACGAGCCTGCACGGCTCGGTGGACGCGTTCGAGGAGCGATCCGGGCAGCTCTCCCCCAGCGCCAAATGACATTTGCTTTGCAAACACTCCCCCCGCCCCGCGGGCTGCTCTCGCCTCCACCCAGCGAGTTGTTTTCAATAAACCAACAGCTCCGAAACATCCACAGCAAATTTTTTCCTTTGAAAATTTGCCGCTTTCAAACCAACAGGGGAAGGGGAAAAAAAAAAAAAAAAAAAAAAAAGAGAAGGAAAGGAACAGCACAAGGAAATATCCGCGCATTTGTCCCGGAAAGGGCTCTGGCTGGAGGGGCTGCAGCGGGCTCCGGGAGCGCCCGGGGCTCCGCGCCCCGCACTTACCGGGCCGCGCCGCGCCGCTCGCTCCGCTCGGCGGGGAAGGGGCCGCGGGACCCCGGGGCCGGAGGGAGGGGCCGGAAAGCGGCGCCGGGGCCGAGCGGCGGCGGGGTTTGTCCAACCTGACAGCGGCCGGGCGGGACGGCAGCCCCGCGGAGCGCGGCCCGACACGCCGGGACAATGGGATGGAATGGGATGGAATGGCATGGGCTGTGCGGGGAGGCTCACGGGGACGGGAGCAGCCTCCAGACGGGCTCCTGGGCACCGCAGCTACCAAGGAAAAGAAAAAGCCGGGGCTGAGAGGTGAGCGCTGCGCCTGCCCGGGGGCTGTGGGGCCTTACCTGGCTCTGCCCCGGTTAACGCCGCTCTGTCGACCAAAGGTGGCTTCGAGGTCGTACTATAAGGGCTTTTCAATCACTTTTTGTCCCACAGCTGCTTACTGGGATGCAAGTAGCCCCAAACTCACCTGGCCGTAAGCCCTCAGGGAAGCGCTCTGTGCTTGGCCCCCGATCTGCTCATCCAGAGTGTCCCGTTGCTGTCTGTGACAATAGCGACTGTTTATAGAAACCCATCCTGGGATAAATTAGAGACAAGTCCCTGGGACGAACCAAGTCCCTGCAACAAACACTATGTCATCGGGAAAGCATCCCTCCTCAGAGGGTCTCGAGAGTAAGCCCGGGGCTGCTCCCTGCCAGACAGCGGGCTGTGCCTGTGAGCTCAGGGGGCTCAGCCGAAGGGAGCCGCTTGTCCTGGATCGGGAGCTCAGCCACCTCTCTTCGGGCACCAGGCTCGGCTTCCCCCTGCCTTTCTGTCCCTTCAGTACCAGCTGTTTCCAGGCGGGCCCTCAGGCCAGCCCCGCAGCTCTGTCGCTGGGCAGGCAGCTCTGAGGCACAGCTGGGGTGCTTTTACACCGAAGGGCTCCTCTGTCTTCCCGGCCATTTGGTTATGGGAAGGAGAGACCCTGTTAGGTGCCCGCCGGAGCTGTTGGCAGGACAGCTCTGCCCAAGCCAGCAGGGAAGAGCCGCAGGAGCATGGCAGTGTCCCACCGGGTGTCCCACCTGCCCAGCCCGCAGCCCGGCAGCACCAGCCTGGCCTGGCCTGGCCGGGGGACAGCTGCAAACAGCTGGTGGAGGCACCGCAGGATCTGGCCTGGCTGCCAGCTTTGCATCTCCCAACAGCCCAGGGAAGCGGCAGAATCCACTGCTGCAGTCAGAGCTGGGAGCTCTGCAGTGCTTGGTCACCATCCTCCTCCTCACAGCAAAGTCAGCCTGGCCTGATCTATGGCACTGTAAATGCAACATTTGAGGAAACTTTGGAGCTGGTCCTGGCTCTCAGCTCCCATTCACAGGCAAGACTGAAGTCTGCACAGACAAAATGTGCATACAATTAGGGAAAAGTAGCAGGGTAAGAGTTTCCATTTTTGAAATGTGGTATCCTGTCTCAAACACAGCCAGTGCTTGGGAAAGTGGGACTGTGTTATTGTGGGATGCTGCAGTGTATGTGGGAAGGGTCCTGCCGATTGCTGCTGGACACCCTGAGGGATGGACCAACTACACAGAATAATTGTGTGACTTTAGCCAGAGAGAAGAATGCTATTTACTTTGTAAGCAAACAATCATCCCTCCCAAAATGTTCCTACACAGTCTTGAATTTCATCTGGAGGAAAAATGAAAGCATAGGAGCAGAGGACTCTGATTTCTCTCTCCATCTGTGGAGATGCAGTGTGAGCATTGCTGCTCTGAAAGCAGGGTTACAGTCCCCTTAAATTGTGTGGTGAGCCTGTGAGTGCCCCTTGCTGGCCCCCACTGCAGCAGGAGCAGAGGGGAGCAGCAGAGCTGGGGCAATGCTTTATCTGCGGTTTGCACTGAGACTGGGACTGAGCTGACAGAGAGCCCACATCTGCCAGCTCAACACCCTGAGCTCTGTGTTTGAGGAACACCAGGGGAGACCAAAGGAGTCAGGACTGTGATAAAACTAAACCAGGAATTACAGGAGACTCCCAAAATCACTCCAGCAGCTTTTTCTGTTAAAGCCATGATGCCCTAAGCAGAGTAAAGTCTGTAGGTAGGTTTAAATTCTCTCATCAGACCAATTGATGCACATGGGAGATACTTTTCAGGCTCTCAAATCCTTCCTCACATTGACGAGGGGGTGCAAGCTGCACCTCACCAAAGCACCACACACCTGGATAAACTCAGGAAGTCCTAAACCTGACCCAAAAATTGGAGCCCTGTGCTGGTGGCCTGTCCTCAGGCAGTGCCTTCACTCAATTTATCCAAGAAAAAAAATTCTGAAACTCTGTTTCTGAGCCATATTTTTAACAACATAAGATCACTTAAAATATTTTGCATTGACTTCAAGTGACACTGAAGAACTAATACATCCAAGGTTTAATGAAGTGAGGCTAAATGGAAATATCCATCATTTCTGAATGAAAGAAAACTGACAACATTGTCTGGGGACTGAAAGGATAAGGCAGGTCGTGTGAATCCACACAGCCATCCTCATGGGTGGGATAAGAACATACCCACTCAGGGACTAGCTTTGGAAAGCACAACTAACTCTTTGGAAATCTGATTTCAGGAGAAAAGTTTGGACTTGAATCCAGCCCTTTTTTTTTGCATCTCCAACTCTCCTGAAGCTCTGAGCTCTGCAGTTGTGCACCAAAGAGAGAGGGTAGCACTGTCCCCCTCCAAGGGAGGGACAGACAGGGAACCACAGCACAGAGTAACCTCTGTACATGGGGTGGCTAATCCTTGACCCACCTAGAAACAACTTCTTTTCCAAACAAAAGCCCCACAGAAATTGAACCAAACTAGAAAAGACATGTGCCATTTTAAAATTCCAGAGCTAAGAGACAAGAAAAAAAAAAAAAAAAAAGGTCTCTAGTGATTCCTAAGCAACAATTTCCTTCTTGCAGACCAGTGGAATGACACCAGCAGTGTCCTCTGCCCCTTTCTTCTGCCCCTGTAAATTGTAGGACTCAAATTTGCCACATCTCTTCCGTGACCCTCCCTTCCCCATGGCTCTGGTATTCCCACTTTAAAGTCGTGCTGCTCTGGTTGAACAGCCATGGAGCAGAGCAGACTCACACTGAAATATTTGTTTGCGTGTCCTCATCCAACCACAGTTTTTCAGAATTTGGGAAGATGTCACAAAGCTGCAGAAACAATGCCCCCTTGGCCAGAGTCAGACCACTCCACAGCGTGCCTTTCATTGCAGTGTGTGGTTGAGAAACATAAGAAATGCTCACACAGGAAAAGCTTTCAGCAGATGTTGCTGCTTTAAAATACCAGAGAGTCACCATTCTAGCACATTTCATACAAGAGAAATCAACTAGCTCAATCCAAAGAAATCCTATACAGTCTGTGCATACTCTGAGGCCATGCAGAACAGCTCACATCATTCTGGGGATTTCTGATCACCACAAGTTGTAAAGGTTTGCTGCAGCCTGCACAGTTGAACTTGCGACAGGGAAAAGGTAAAGAAGCAGCTCACAGGAGATGATTCCTGCAGTGTGAAAAGTACCCACAGTAATTACTCTGGTTCTGAGCCATATTTTTTACAACATAAGATCAGTTAAACTATTTTGCTTTGGCTTCAAGTGACACTGAAGAACTAATACAACCAGGATTTAATGAAGTGAGCCTAATTGCAAATACCCATCATTTCTGAATGAAAGAAAACCTCAGTTTGGGAGGGAAACAGCATCTCCCTTTCCTTATCATCAGCCAATTTTTCTGCAGGTATTTCATCACATTTGCTCTCTGCTACACCCATTTAGTGCCCTGAGAGGAAATCAGGTCGTACATGTGAAACAGAGTAAAGTCTAATTCTTCAAACCAGGAGTGAGCGTGCCTGACAGTGAGTTGCCATTAATTTAATGTACTGGCAAGGCAAGGGCACTTAAAAGCTGCATTTGATAAAGTATTCTTTCAGATTCTGACATTTTACTGCCAGTGTCTGAGAAATGTACCCAAATCTAACAGCAAAAGGCTCTTCAAGGGAAAAATTATCTTTATCTTGGAACCTGATTTGAAACTGCTCCTGGTTCTCAAACTTTTCCACCACTAGTAATTGATGGAAATCAGCATCTGACACCAGCAGATGTCACCTCAGTGAGGAGCCTTCAGGTGGCAAAGGCTGCAAGGACAGCCAAGGCAAGCCCTCCCACTGCCCCATAGCTGCAGAAAGAGCCCCCCTGCCAGGGCTGGTCACCTTCAGTTTTGTCACACGTAAAGCTGCCAAGAAACCCAAACCAAGCACATCAGACACACTTTAGCTTGGACTGATTTCCAAATATGCACTAGAGGCTCGAGTCTGACATCCATACAGGTGTGCAGTGAGCAGGCAGAAAGGTGGTTTTTCCAGTCTATCTCCCATGTCCTCCTGGCCATCCCAGTTCCTCTCACTGGATCCTCTGTACCTGAACATTTTGAGAGCGAGGAAGTTGAAGATGTAACTGAAACAAGACATTTCTTCTTATTGTTTTCTCTTTTGACACTGTCACTATTGACCTTGAAAGCTTTCAAAGAACAGGGGAAGCTCTGGTTCTTTCTATGGTGGATGAGCTGCCTAATGCAGACTGTCAAAATCCACTTTAGATTTGCTGCAGCACATTAGATGCAGGTTGTAAAAAAAACAAATATCCAAGATAAGAGTGACCACCAGCAGGCTGCATCCCGTGGAGCCACCATGACTGCCGTTATGACTCTGAAACATGCTCCTAATTTAGAAAGGATAAAGTATTGAAAAACCATTTCAGCAGAACTTTGCAAGCATTTAAGGTTGCCAACCAGGACCCAGAGCCCGCAGGCTCTTTCTGTGTGGGCTGTTTTTATGTGGTTTTTTTGCACCCACACCCAGCTCTGCTCCATCAGCAGGATCCTCTGTGGGTGCAGAGATCTCTCAGCTGGGTATGGCAGGGGGTAGGGCACAGGAGAGACTCCAGTGGGAAAGCCAGAAGGGATGCAGAGAGGAGGAAGATAGGAAGCAGGAGGAAGTCTAGAAGTTTGTAAAGGCATCATTCTGAACCTGGATATTCCCACCTGGATTCCAGCTGCAAGTTCACCTCCCCTGTACCACACTCCATTAGCCACCCAAAATGAGTGGATTGTGTTTTCATCCCTGAGGTGAGGTGTGATTTCCATCTGCTGTTTCTGCATTTTACTGCACAGGAAGTCTCATCTCCCGAGCTCTGCTTTGCTGTCTGGGGTTCCCTGCTGCCTTTGCCCACTCAATACCAGAAAAACCAGAAAATTGCCAGAAACATCAGCCCTTCAAAACCACTCAAATCATGAACAGGACTACCTCTGTCTCATCCCAGTGCTCACAAACACAGAGGGAAACGCTGCTTAAGCCTGTCACAGCTCCCTGCTCTGCAGCAGGATCTCAAATCCAGCAGCACGTCACACCACCTCGTTAATGAGGCTGTGGCTTTGTCTCATCCCCTCCAACCCCCGGTGCTGCTCTGTCCTCACACAGGACTCACACACACGAGGCTGTCCCAAGCAGAACCTGCATCAGGAGAGAAGCCTGCTGTGAGCCCAGCCAGGTGACACACAGGACAAAGGAGGGGCTGTCACTGCTGAGGAGAGATTTCCACCTCAGCCCACACAGGCAGAAACCTGCTGCCAGTGAGTGTGGGTCGTTGGCAAGCTGGAAGGTACAGGAAGGTCCCGTTTGACAAAGGAGCGCATAAACCCTTAAAATTACTCATCACAGATAATTGTTTTCCTCTGGCGAATGGCTTAAATAAAAATGTTTGCCCTGAGGCCAAGAATGCAGGGTCTGAGGCCAGGCAACATCCTGCAATGGTAATAAATACCTACTACACAAATAAACTACCAGAATGGCTGTTTCCCCAGATGCCATGAAGTTATCCCGTGCACAAGCTGCTCTTTGATGCTGCCTGCTAGCCCAGCCTCAGGCTCGCAGCACCTCTGCCACAGAAAACCTGTTTTCTGTTAAAATAAACCAATTGGGATAGAAACTAAAGTGGTGCTATTGAATATGCAGTTATTGTCACTGCTAATGCCTCACTTCTTAGAAAATGCAAATGATCCAAAGCAAAAAGCAAAGCCATGTTTTGAGTGCTGTGGGAAAAGGGGTGACAGTCACCAAGTGCTGGCAGACCAGCTCCCTCCTCCAGCCAGAAGGAAGGCCTCATATTAGAGGCTTTGCAAATTGGATAAGGTGTGGAGCTAATAAAAACTTGAACCAGCCTGGAAACCTGATGATTAAATCTTGGAAAGCTGAAGGCCATGTGAGGTGGTGAGTTCTGACTTGTGCTGTGATGGATCTCTAACAACATGTGAAAGTTATCATCTCATGAGGCAAACATCCCTGTTGTTGGGCAGCACAGACACACAGACAGCCAAGTTCCGAACAAAACCAGCTCACAAGCCCCACAGGGACTATTTGGACATCTCATCCTGCACAAATATACCCAGTTCACACAAAATCATCTCCGTTCAAAGTCAAAAATTACTCCTAATGTTACCTGCTCTGGAAAACCCAACTGCAATGTTTCCTTTTCTGTTTTTCCACTGTAGCTGTAACTGCAGCACTGGGGCTGGATCCATGCAAGAGGCATTCCCATACAGCACATAATTCCTTGCTGAATTTATGGATGCTGCTGTGCAGGAATATAACAGGGCTGTGCAGGAATGCTGTGCAGCCCTGGTTAGCTCATGCTCAAAGGCCAGCCCATGATGGCTTTGGACATGGCTCCCGCTCCTACTGAAGGGAATAGCTGACCCTATAAATCAGACAGCAGCAACGCCCCTTCCACAGCTGTCTCCAGTCTCCCTCCTGAAATTTGGCTGGGTGTTCACTTTGAGATTCAGAGCACACATGTAAACTGTTTAGAGATATTCCTATATCCCTGTTTCTCATTAGACGTGCCAGAGAGAATGAAAAATGTAGCCCATTAGTGTTATAACCATCAGAAAGAAAAAAAAAAAGGGAAAAAACGCCGCAGTGAGGGTTTGACCCGTAACAGCCCAGTCTGCTTCCCCAGCACGTTCCAGTTTCTGGGGCAGTGCTGCTCTGGAGGGGTTTTCAGGCAGCTGTGGGCAGATCCCTGCTGCCCACAGGTCCCACTCCAGTGGTCTCCAGTGTAAGCTGTGAACGTCTCTGGGAAAAATAAAGGGTCATGGAGAAATCTGTGTTTGTTTATTGTTGTCCTTAAGGTGAGATCTCAACGGCCCTGGGGTAGCTGCTCATCAGCACAGACCCCTCCAGCCACGCTGCTTTCTTGCTTTTTTCTTTGGAAACACCTCCAGTGCAGCATGGCAGTTTCCATTTCTTATGGTTCCCACACACAAAAATGATCCCTTTTCCCTGTTCCCGAGGCTGAGGGAGCAGAGAAAGGTTAAAATGCCATGGGGCTGTGAGGAAAGAAGTGTCAGAAGCAGCCCACTGACACTCAGAGGAGGGGGCAGAAGGTAGTTTATGTTTTTGTTTCTGATCATCTCTATTTTAATCAGCAATAAATTAAACTGATTTTCCCCCAAACTGCAATGCTAATGCTTCTGTGGCAAATCAGCACCACTCCCAGAGAAACTGGAAAAGATAATGGATATTTCCCTCTTCAGTGTTATCTACACAGAGTAGCACAAGGTGTATTTAGGAATTACTGCCACAAGCAGAGAGCTTGGTGACATTTGTGATGAGAGTGGCCACAGCTCCTCACAGTCCCAGACAAAGCCATTCCAGGGCCAGCACCCTACATCCCCCCCGAGGAGATGCCCTCAAGGTGTGGGGAAATCCCTTCTCTAGGGAGCTCGGATTTTTAACCAGAGCTTGGGAGCAGCTGGGGGATCCTCTGGAGCCAAGGACACTCACATTCCCACCCCTGCATCCAGGAACTGTTTTGCAGTAAGAAGTGTTCCAGCAAAGGCTCAGAAGGGCTGCATTTAACAGCTACCTTGCTGTTAGTTAAGAAATTTTTTATTTTTTATTTTAATGAGTGTTATCTGGGGGAGAAAAAGCTCTTTGCAGAAAGAGTGTGTGGGTTTGAGGAGTGGGAGAGAGCTGGGAATAGATTCAAGTCCTTCAGCAATAACCAACAGTCTGCTTGAGATGTAAATTCATCCTTTTAGCACTGAGATCTTTAGAAAGTGTGGAGACCTGAGCTGATACTGGCTGTTTTTTTATTCTGTGTAAACCTTTATCTTCAAATAATAAACCAACACTTTGCCTTATGCGAGGCAATGAAGAAAGAGTGAAAATATCCTTTATCACCTACATTCTTGTTATGTGGCATCAACACAGCATTTAATAAAAACCATCTTGATATAATAATAGTTTGAAGTTTATTTTCCAAACAGAACTGTTGTTTGCCTAGAGTAATGTAAATTTGTGGTTCTCCTTTACACTTCACAGATGATGAGAGAAAAAGATCTTAGGATCTCCCCAAAGGAGAGATTTAATTGTAAAACAAAGCACTAAGTATGACATTTAGCTGAGGCTGTAAAGGCTACAGTAATGAAAAAAGACCAAAACATATGGTGCACTTCATGAGGCTGGTTAATATATGAAACTGAACCTTTTGGGTGTGTGAGAAGAAACAGGAAAATGCAAATATTCTCCTCTATCCTGAGCCATAAAAAAAGCCTTTGCTGTAGTCCTCATGAAGCAGGAATGACACTCCCATCTTAATTCTCTTCATCTAGAGCAGGGGGATTTCCTTTCACCTGCTAAGTGAGATATAAGGAACTGCTGGGATCTATTAATGCATTTACCATGATATGATATGACATGATATGAGATATGATATGATATGATGATATGAGATATGATATGAGATATGATAAGATATGATATGATGATATGAGATATGATATGAGATTGATATGATATGGTATGATATGACATTATATGATATGATATGAGATATGATAAGATATGATATGAGATTGATATGATATGATGATATGATGATATGATATGATATGAGATATGATAAGATATGATATGATGATATGATATGAGATTGATATGATATGATATGATGATATGATATGAGATTGATATGATATGGTATGATATGACATGATATGATATTATATGAGATATGATATGATATGAGATTGATATGATATGATGATATGATGATATGATATGAGATTGATATGTTATGATATGACATGATATGATATGAGATATGATAAGATATGATATGAGATTGATATGATATGATGATATGATGATATGATATGAGATTGATATGGTATGATATGACATGATATGATATGAGATATGATAAGATATGATATGAGATTGATATGATATGAGATTGATATGATATGATATGATGATATGATGATATGATATGAGATTGATATGATATGGTATGATATGACATGATATGATATGAGATATGATATGATATGAGATTGATATGATATGATGATATGATGATATGATATGAGATTGATATGATATGATGATATGATGTGATGATATGATGATATGATATTATATGATTTGATATGAGGGAAGGAGATTGTCCTCAGTGGTTTGTAATGGCCTGGCAGTCGATGCCAGCACAGGACAGTGCCACACTTGGCTGGAGAAGGGTCTGATAAGCAACACTTAGGTCACACTTGGAGCACCTTCCCTAAGCCCATGTGCTGGGTCATTTTTCAGTGATTAGAGGAGTGCTGTGGACCACAAGGAGCCCTTTGCAGCAGGCACCAAGCTGGAGATGTTGCAATGTGGTCAAATCCCAGAACAGCAGAGATAGAAACAAAACAAACACAAACCACAACAACAACTTGTGTAATCAGATCATACAGAGGAGCTGGGAGCCAAGTCCCTAGCTGGTGCTAACCAGCATAGCTCTTTCTGCACTCAATTTCTCCATTTTGGGTTCAGTTACTATCATTTCATAGCTTTAAAGCTCTACCTTCCCACTTCAACATGCAGAAAGTCTATAAACAGCAGGCTACTGGCCTGAAACTCTGTTTTTTGAAAATCTCTGCTCAGTTGAAACCCACAAATGTCTTTTCCAAACATTTCCATCTCTTGCTGCTGTGGGTGCTGGGTGTAGAGTCTGTTTCTGTCAGTGTGTCCACACCTGCTGCCCAGCTGAGAGGGCACTGGCAGTTGTAGTCAATCTGATGAGCAGTCACAGCTTTGTGCCCATCAGGAAGATAGTCCAAAGGGAAGCCAAGGAAAAAGGTGTCTTTTTTTTTTTCCTGTTCCCTGAAAGGGTAGTCAGAAGAATAAGAATATTTAAAAAAAAAAAAAAAAGGCAAAAATACATAGATATGAGAAGAAAAGCAGATAAAAAAACCACATCTGACTGCCCTAGAGCCAAACATTATTTAGCACCCTCAGCTTGCTCCCATAACCCAGGCATGTGGTATATTGCAAAATTACAGAATGTTTAGGGCTGGAAGAGACCTTAAAGCCTATTGGCCCCAAATTCACAATTCAGTTCTTAATCACGAGCAGCAGCACCCATGAGCCTGTGCTTTCACAGCCATGCCTGGTGTAATGACAGCCTCTCACAGGCAGAGTGGCTGCTCCACCCCACACAAACTCAGCTGGGAGCTCCATTCACTCAAAGTGGCACATTCTAAGGCAAGGAGAGGGATTTGGGCACATTTTCTCAGGTGGGAAGCCTGAAGCTCATAGCCCTCTGCCAGCACTATGTATGAGACATAATTTGCCCAATTAAATTATGTCACAGGTGGAGAAAGGTGGGCTGATCTTGCAGACCTGCAAAGCAACAAATGTCAGTTCCAGCAGCAACAGAGAGCAAGTGCATTGCAATGAGTAGCCCAAACCTTTCCCAAACAAGAGAAAATTCTCCCTGAGTTACACCTTTACTGAAAAATAATAGCAAGCTCATTAATGCTGGTGATTGCTCATTAATGCTGGTGGTTTGCTTCTCTTTTTTTCTTTTCCGTACAAGTAATATGGAAACAGAAGAGGATAATTTCTTTGGTACTGAAGTGCTTTCTGACTGCAATTATTTCTGGATTCCCCAAACCCAACATTTGCAGTTTGATCCCAGGAGAAAACGATGTAGTTTGCATTTTTAGGAGAAAACCCCCTCTGATTAATTTGTGCAGATTTGCATATAAATGACTTTCAGGCTCAGCATCCATAGTGATGGCAAGTCTGGTTTGTGACTTCCAGCTGTCTGTGGTCTCCAGGAATCAAGGCAGCCTCTAGGAGTGCTCTCCAGTTGGGTTTGCTTCGTTTGTGTCTGAGCTCAAAGGCAAAATATGTTCTCTTCTACCAGACGCCTCATTCAGATGTGATTTACATATGGAGAAGAGCCTGAGAAATATCAATATTTGCATTTTAAACATGATTTCAGGATGTCTGTCGTGGTTCATTCATCTGCTTTTTGGCTCTTGCATGCATTTAGTTCACTCCTCTTTGGCTGCACAAGCATATGGGTCTCATTAGCTTATTGACACGCTTATTTATCCTTCATCCTTGCTGGCACTTCTTATCTGCAGGACTGGGGCTGTTAGGTAAGCTGTGTTGATATTCACAATTATCCTCATCATGGCTAACCTGATTAGCATCTCCCAAGGAGATCCTAGGTGACGATCATCTTCATTTTGCTCTTTTCAGGCCAGATGTGGCACCTTTGTGCCAAGCAGAGGCTCTGGAGAGGGAAGGCATCGCGGACAGCTGAAGTGTTTCCTGAAGATGCCTCAGGACTCGTGGCCTCCAGGTTTTCATGTTCTGGGTGGGTTGTCTCGGGTCCAATGAGGCTCCTGCTGGACGAGATCACATCCGGCAACGGGGCAAAGCCGAGAGGGGAGGGAGGAGCAGCCTCCACAGGTGCTGGGAGTCCCCAGCTTAACACAGGCACCATGTGTGCTGCTCACTGTCCCGGGGGTGTCACAGGTGCTTCCCTGGAGCCCAGGGCAACCCCCAGAGCAGTTACTCTCTAGGTCCCATGGCCACCTCCAGCTTTGGTTTAAGCTCCATGACAGTTTTCCATTGATGTCTCTGCAGGTTCCCTGATCTCCTCAGTGAGTTCCACAGGATCATGGCTCTGATAGTGACAGAATAGCAGATATTTTACCTCTTCCCTGAAGGAAAAGAGCTGCAGATACAGAAAAACATTAAATGACTAAGCCTGCTCCTGGGACACATTAAAAAACTGTGTGCTTAGATATGTTCAACAGCCTCAGAGCCCACAGAGAGAAGGTGGGAAAGGAAGAAGTGCTGCTTGGAAAAGCCGAGGAAACAAAGCAGCTGTCTGTGCTAAGGAAGTTCTGCTGCAGCCATTTAACACTCCGGGCTGAGCCCACAAGCCCAGGAATTACATGGGTAATTCACCACTTACCAAGTCAGAGAGTCATAAAGTGTCCCAAGCGGGAAGGGACACACAAAGAATGTCAAGTCCAACTCCTGGTCCTGCACAGGACCCCCAGGATTCCCAGCACGAGCCCGAGAGCATTGTCCAAACTCCCCTTGAACTCAGGGGGGCTCGGTGGCCTAGGTGTTGAGTGCTGTTCACAGCCCCAGACCTGTGCAACATTTGCAGGAACACTCCCAGCATGTCTCATTTTTCACCCTAATCCAACTGATAAAAACAATAAAGCAGCTTTGAGCTTCCATATAAATTGTTTACTTTACTGCTTCCATGGCTATTTGTACTTCTCCTCTCACCAGTCCTGCAGCCCAGGCGGTGGCAGATCTGGAGGCAGGACCCGTCCAGCACCACCCTGCACCACCTGGCCCTCTGCTGCTGACACCTGGCTGGGGCTGCTGGCACAGACTTCTTCTTCTTCTTCACAGCAAATCCCTGTGCTGGTAACACCATGGAAGCATTAACACCCACCTGGCATGCCAGAGATGAGAAAGTCATTGAAAACTGCAGCAACTGAATTTCCTGGTTCATCAAGTGGTGCTGAACAGCCTTCCCCTCCACCTCCAGATTTCACACTGGAGTCTCTCACCTTATCCTTCTGTAGTTCCATTGCTGCTGAGGACCTTTAACTGTGCAGCAGGTTGTAGTGATGGAGAGTTGGTTTAAAAGCTCCACAAATCCCCTGCCACTGGGGCTTTCTAGCTTTTCACCTGCCCTCATTGTGCCTCCCAAATTCCATCTGGTAAGTCGCCAAAATTATCTTCTGATTTAAAGTCTGCTTTGTACATGATACACAAGAGCATCATTTCCATAAAAAAACAACTTTACAGCATAAAGAGAAATAACACATGAGAAGGATTAAATAGAAAACTGGTTGTATTTCAAGAAATTGGTCCTGTGACAAAGAGCCAGCAGCTCCCAAAAGCAGAGATACTTTCCTTTCCGATTTCTTCATATAGCCAACAGGGATATCTATAACAAGTAATTCCACTAAAATATATTAAAAAGAAAAGAAAGAAAAAAAACACACCCTCCAAACTAAAGTCTTCTATATGCAAGGACAAATGAAGATAAGTTTTTACAGCAAAATTCACTCTGCTGCAGAAGGAATGTCCCTAGGACCCAGGGATTACATGGCTTATCCAACCTGTCCTACTCCCTGTTGCCTCCTGCTTCTTCATCTCCCAAATGAGAGGCTCCACCAGCTCAGGGTGCTCGAGCTCACAGGAGTCTGCAGTCCCGTAGGAGCTGGGGAATGCTCAGAGACCCATTTCCACTTAGCTCAGAGAGGCAAAGCAGAGTTCTGAGCCTTTCCTCAGGGGGGTGGCTGGGTTTGCACACATCACTGCTTCCATCCTAGGCAGATCCCGAAGGCAGAAGCTCTCCACTTTTCCCAGGGGCCCCGTGGGCAGACAGGCAGCTCCTGGCAGGTCACATGTGCTGCAGACCTCCAGCCTCCTGGGCACAGAAAGTCACCTTTAGCTGATTTCCCCTCATTTCATACATAGCCCTTGCCATCTTTGTTACTTTCCATGTCCATCTAGGGCTGTAATTAAATAGGTATCTACCTACAAAGCATCTAAAAACTGGAGAAAGCCATGAAATATGACACATTTCTGGCAGTAGGAACGCATGCTGGGCTCAGAGCAGCCTCTCCCTGGGGTCCCTTCTTCTGTCATTTACCAATTCCACACTTCATCTTAATAGATGACCTTAAAATGCAGGGGAGAGTTTCAGCCATCCAGAAAAATAACCTAATAAAGCAGCTAATTGCTGAAACACCCCCAGCTTCTCTCAGTTCTGAAGTGTTGTGCACAGCTATCAGTTTCACGGGAGCTGGGACACGAGCAGTAAAGCATGGGTAGCATCCTTATGGACCAACATAGAGAAGAGAGGAAATGAGGCTCACTTTACATTCTGTTGGTGCTTCTGGCATGGCAGTAAGAAATGCAGTGAAAGTGCCAGGACAGCTCTCAGCCTGGAAAAGAGGAGAATCTCACTGCAGTGATCCGTTTGGTTCCTGAGCCTTATGTGAGTCCGACCCGGCTTGCTCTGACTCTTGGCCAAACGGACTCGCATGGACGAAGTAAAAGACGAGAAGCGCTCTTTGCCACGTGGGGACGAGTGTCCCTTTTATCAGCTTGAGACAGGACACTGCTGGTGGCAGCGACCACCCAGGCAGCAAAGAGAACATCCCCCACCTGCCGTGGGGTTTTATACCCCAGGTGAGGGGGGCGGGGAAGGAGGACCACTGCCAATGGGGTAACACTGGGGAGGGGTGAGGGGAGGGACTACCCATGGGACAGAGCACCAGGGCATACAGAAACCAGGGGGTTATGTGAGGGACAAACCATGTGAAGGGAATATGTGACCCAGTGACATATTTTCCAACTAAATAACTATTTGGTGCAACGCAACAGTTCTGTAACCTCTGGTGCCCTGCAGAGCTGAGCTCCCTGGTGTCTGGGTGTGTCCCAGAGGGCGCCTGCACCACCACAGACTCATCCCTGCCTTAATGCCAAGGCTGCTGAGTGTGGCCCTGGTGCTCCCTTCCTGCCTCTCCCCCTGGGCTGACCTTTTCTCCCTGTGGCCACAGCTGCTGGACTGTGATTGTGGTGCTCCCTGCTGCAGTTTGGGTCTCATACCCTCTGCCTACCCCACTGCAGGCTTTCACCTGTGGGGTTTTGGTCTCTGGGAGTCACTCACTCTTCATATCAGAGAGGGGACCTCAGCATTGCACATGCATGAAGTTAATGTAGTTGGTGTTTTTTTTTTAAAAAGAACAGGTAATTATCAATAAAATTAATTATACTAATTATAATTATCAAGAAAAGCCTTTAAAACAGAGCTGCTGATTCTTTTCTTCCAATGGTGTGTAGTCAAACTGAGACATAAGATGCTCCCCCCAGCAGTTGCTATTTTAAGTTAATTATTTTAAAGCAATGGGATGTTACAGTTTGAAGAAGTAGCAATTTGCTGATAAAAACAAAAAGAGACTGGGCAAACACTTCACTGAAAACGTGATGTTATAGAGAGCACCTTGCTTTAAAACAAAAATTTTATTTAGGTTGTCTTGGACAATGATTTCTGGCAGCTCCACTGGGTTATGTCACTGGTGCTGGAAAGTTGTCCAGAATTAAACTTGCATGGATTACTGACTGATGGCTTATTTCAGAAACACTGCAGGCTGTGGGTACAGTTTTCTTACTTGTGCTGTGTACAAGCAAGGAGAAGGGGTTGGAATTTGGGGGGTTTTATCCATACTCCAGCTTAAAGCATGCCTCCAATCTGCCATTTGAGACACTTCTGAATAAACAAATTAAGAGGGGGGACAAAAGAAGACACTTCAGAGACTCTGAATTGCACCTGATACTAAAAGCAAAGCTGGTTGTGTCACAGAAATACAGCAGAGACCAAGGAGTTAACTTGCTCTGATGGATCATCCCTACATGCTTTTCCCAGTCACCAGCTGAGTTATTTCTCAAATGCCAGCCAAGAACTACTTGCAGCTGGCAAAAATCCACAGCTCTCAGTGTGATGGGAAAGAGGTGAGACCAAAAAACCCCAGCAGCGTGTCCCTGGTGATAGTGAGGTGTGGGTTCCTGTGCTCTTCTCCAGTTCATGGGTGTGAGGGGATGATAAATAGTTCACAAAGACAACATTCAGGGAATAAATAGTTAACAAGGATAACATTTCTGCAGTGCTTCAGCTCAGTGGTATTTGTGATGACTTCCCAGGTCTCTGGAATCTGTGTTGTGCTGTGGAGTTCATGCAGGACCTGTGGAGCTCGTGTGCAGCCTGGTTTCCCTGAGGCTCCCAGAAAGAGCATTTTAATTGTGATTTCAAGAAACTCCAAACAATTCCTTCTTAGCTTATTTTGGGTACGACACATTAGGAGCCCAGAGAGGCAGAGAGAGCACAGATAAAATACTGGTAAAAGAAGACAGAACTCTTGAAAAACCATGACTGTGTGTGCTCAGTCTGGAGGCAAAGGGGCTGGGGGGACACTTGATCACTCTCCAGGACTGCCTGAAAGGAGGCTGTGGCCAGCTGGGCATCAGCCTCTCCCCCCAGCTGGTGCCAGGAGGAGAGGAAATGGCCTCCAGCTGCCTCAGAGGAGGTTTAGATGGGAGATCAGGAAACAATCCTTCACTGAAAGGGTGGTCAGACCTCCCGGGGAAGTGGTGGAATTGTCATCCCTGAAGGGATGAAGAGGATGTGTAGGTGTGGCACTTAAAGACATGGTTCAGTGGGATTTGCCAGTGCTGGGTTAACAGAGGGACCATCTTAGAGGTCTTTTCCAGCCTAAATGGTTCTATGAATCTTGCAGAGAGAAAGTGATCTCTGGCAGATCCCCAAATCCGTGCAACATAGAGTGAAAATAAGGTATAATTCCATGTTCTGATGCTAGCACCTGTGAAGGAAAAAGGACCTCGTAAAACTCAACATTTCTGTAGTTTCCTATCATCAGAATAAGAGACTACTCCATGTAGGCCTTGTTCCCACTGCACAGAGACCAGATTTTTACAGACTGGAAAAAACTGGGCTGCAGAAAAGGATTAACACATACACGAAATGCAAGTTTCTGATCTTCAAGCACACCTTTTAGAAGCATCCTGCAGATACTCCTGAAGTGCTAAACTGAGTTTAAATCTCGTCTTAACAAAAACCAGAAGGCCACTGAAAAACTAATCTGTGCCCAAAGTCTCACATGTCTGAGAAGTCTAATTTTCAAAGGGTGTAGAACTTACTCCAACTAAGGAGCAGTGGGATTTTCACTCCATTTAGGCTCTTGAAGTGTGTGTGTGCTCATGTGTGTGTGCTCATGTGTGTGTGCACAGGCACAAGCTCATCTGGTCTCATGTAAAATAAATTTATTTGGATTGGCTGCTCCTTAACCAGGAAGCCTGCTCCAAACTGCATTAGTGACTGCCCTGAATTAGTATTTATAACCAATTAACGCTGATCCAGGCCAAAGGGGGAGAACCTGGGTGAGCTGGGCGGGTGCAGGCGGGGCGCTCTGAGCCCTGCCAGGAGCCGGGAGTGTCCTGTGGCAATGTCCCCATCTAGTGGAGTCCCCGGGCTGACAGCACACCAGGACGCTGCTGCCCCTGCTCTGCAGCACTTCCACAGCTGGTATTTTCCTCAAGGGAAGCGAAATTAGGAACCTCCTTCTGTCTGTGGAACTATTTCCAGTTTTACACGGGCATTCCAAAACCACCTACAATAGTTAGTGTGGACTTTCCATCACAGGCTGCTCTGCTTTTTTCACTGCAGAGTCCATTATCCCTAAAACCCACAAAAATATCTCTGCTGGTTTGTCCAGAAATTTTCTGAATCCGTTTTAAAAGAAATCAAAAATTGAAAAGTTTTCAGGCTTGACATACTCTGCCCACAATTAATGCTTTTCTCAGAATATATTTTACATAAGAAGAAGGAGTTTGTTAGGGTTTGAGAGCTGCTGTGTTTGTACTTGTTACTGTGTTCAAGACAAATTCACGTGAAAATATGAAAATACAGTATTATCCAAATGTGAAACATAGCTACAACATCCTGTATCTACTCCCTCCCCCATCTTTTGAGGGAGTTGCTCTTAGCTGATGGGGGGGAGGAAGGTTTTTTCCTAGATCCACTAAAATTAGTAGGAGTTTTGACATGAATAGAGTCAGGGCTTAGTGAGGAATATTTCAGGAAGGAAAAGAGCATGACAGAAATGGCAGTACATTCAGTCCCACAGAAAGCACAGTCAGCAGTGCTTACCCAATTAATGCTTTCTTGTCTTTCTCAGAAAGGATTAGTGGCTGCAATGGGGTCATAGTTATTTTAGCATGGCTGAATAATGGATCTAACTAATCAGATGCCCAGTGCTGATATTTGTCAGCAAGGCTGCAGGTCCTCCATCATCCCATCCAGGTATTTCTGCCCTAAATCCAGCAGCACACCCCAGGTAGAGACTGAGAAGGTTTTCTGGAATGAGCCATGGAGCACCTCAGGTGGCTGGAATTGTAAAAAGCCCTTATCTTTCTTGGCACATCTTTTAATGCTCCCCCTGTTATCAACACACAGAACATAGCTACTTTTATACACACATATTCCTAAGAGCAGGCAAGGTCCTTCCCCTACAAACACACTCAGGAATACAAATTACTTACTCAGCTGGCTTGTCCCTGAATGCAGGTTTTTTCCTTTTCACCAAAACCCCCTCCAAACGGTTTCCAGTGCCCAAGGGGTTGTTTTGAGCTGCAGGTTTGAGCTCTGTGGCTGTGAAAGCAGGGGATGAGTGTCCCTAGCTCAAGGCAGGCACCATGGGGACAGGTGCCATGCATGTTTCTCCGGGTAGCTCTGCCAGGGCACATCAATCTTGATCTGCAGCATTCCTGCTATTCCAGTCCTGGGCCCTTCTTGTGCCAGACTTTATAGTTTATTTGTTTACAGCCGCAGCAGTGCTCACAGTGAGGCAGAAGTTATTGTGAATAGCTTCTGAGCAGTTTCAGCTTTCACCTCTTCCTCTGCTGGCTGGATTGGTCTCCTCCTTGCTGCCTGCTGTGAAGGGAAGGGCCCAGACACGAGGCTGGCTGGCACTGCACTAATCCCACGATTCTACATGATCTGGATGCCAAAAGCAGAGAGCCCCGAAGTTAATCATTGCTCATGATGACTGACTCAGCCTCTCTAATCCTTTTCCATGCCCAGTCCTTGTCAGGGTGCCACTTGACCTGCTTCCCCAGGGCTGCAGGGCGCAGTGTGTGCCTGCCAGGCACTGCAGCCCAGCCTGGGGAGGGGAATGCAGCCACAATTCTCTTCCCAGAGAAAAGTAAGGCACGATTCTTCCCAAGAATATTTCTGGGTTTCACATTCTCTGAACCTCAGAGAAAGGAAGAACAATTCTTACCTCACTTGAGATGCTCGAGCACATCCAGAGGAGGGCAACAAGGCTGGTGAGGGGCTGGGAACACAAGTCCTGTGAGGAACGTTTGAAGGAGCTG
>JAYDZK010000032.1:19718427-19731164 GCA_034509185.1 Euphonia xanthogaster | reverse complement strand
AAGAATTTTATAGATAAGATACAATAAACAACCTTGAGACCAAGAAATGAAGAGCCCTGACTCCTTCTTCAAGCGCCAGGCTGGGAAAAGAGACTTTCTAACGTATCTCGGGGTCATTCTGAGCAGCTACAGACCCCAAGACCTGAAAGCTCATCTCATTCCACCCATGCCATGGGCAGGGACGCCTCCCACTTCCTCAGGGTGCCCCAAGCCCTGTCCAGCACTTTGAGGGATCATGCTCAACTCTGCTCCTGCTCACTATGGGTGTAAGACAAGGTTTGTTCTTTAATGGGACTGTTGCTTCTTTTCCATCATCTTCAGCCAAGTTAAACTAATTAAACTGAATGCAGGTTATACTGGAGGCATGGGGGCTTGGTTGTTTTGTGGGTGGTATTTGACCGTTTTCTTTCTCACCTACCTCCACCATTGCATTGCAGAACTAGGGAATGCTGTGTCACACCAGACCAGGGCTTTCACCCCTCCTCACTCTTTATCCGCCTTTGAAGTGGTTGTGATGCTGCAGCTTTCCCCAGAACACAGGCATTCTCATCCCCTGGCACACTGCACTGCCAAGGAATTTCATCTCCCAGACAGACTGCAAAGGGAAGAATCACCACAGACTACATACAATTTATGGTTTCATTAATTCCTGCCACCAGCCACGCTAACAGGCATTTTTCAGAAAGGAATGCATGATCAATTAGTCACAGGAATAAAAATGAGGGAGTAGACTCTTGAAATGAAAAGGGGATTATTCCTGCTTAAACATCAAAATGATGCTGGCTCCTCTTTGGATGATTAGGTGGAGAATTTATAGGAGATAATGTTAAATACTCAAATGTTTCCCACTTAATTGTGGGAAAAGTGGTAGTGGGTGCTTTGGTTGGTACTATGAGACTGCTGCCAGGGTGATACATTCTCCCAAGATTTAAGCTATGAGCCTGAATTGCATTGACCTCTTACTGCCAAATAGTCATTAACTGGTGCAGTTATTAGAGGGGATTTCAATGTAAGAGGATGCTGAAGTCCAGCTCTGGGGCAGGCAGAGACAGCAGCACCAGCCCTCCTGCATTTCCTAATGGGCCAGGTTTCCACAACCTTCCCTCAGAAGAAGAGGCTGTGCTCAGGTTCTGCTGCACTGCAGGCAGTTCAGCACGGCCCCACAGAGCCAAGTGCTTATTTTAGACCCCTCAGCCCATGCACTCCCTGAGGCCAGCATCCCTCCCCTCTCACAAGCCCTCTGTGTCCCAGGCAGAGCTGGGCTCCACACACACAGGGCTGTTTATCCCAAAGGTTCTGGTGATTTCCGCAAATTAGACCCAGGGCACGACGTTTCCAGGTTAAAAGATTATAGCTATAAAAATGTTGATATGAGAGAAATATTCCCTGTGGATTTTTAAAGCATTACAGAGTCTTTTCCTGAACTATGGTTTATACTGTTTTCTTAATGGAATGCAGCTGGCTTAATGAATAGAAATAGTCAAGAATAATGTATTCAGTGACGGGGGGCAGGGGGAAGCATCCCAAATAATTTATTTCTATCCTATGACACTGATCTACTAATGAAGGCATTTATTAATAAGAAATATGCTCAATAATGATGCTGAAAATCAGTCAAAGACATCATTAGCAATTATTTTTCCACCATTTCAATTTGAGAGGTAAAATTTCCTGTAGTAGCTGTAGTTTCTCTATAAAGTGTACAGTCAGTTATTCAGGTAACAGCACCAGAAACAGTTCACATTTCAGAAGCAAAGGATGCATAGAACAATACCAATTAAACTCATTCTGGCTAAAAATTGCAATATTTATCTTGGGATTTCTGCTACTTTCTAGTTATTTTGCATTATTAATTTGGAGCAATGCTTACACAGAATACCAACAGGAATTTGACAGGAAATTAATGCAGAAATGCCCCCCAGAGATCTTAGATGTTGCTAAGCCCATTTTTCCTTAGCCGGAGTTAATGAATAATCATCTCCTTGGCAATGGTTCCTGGAGTAGACACTTGTACTTTGGTTCCTGTTAAATATAGAAAAATGGAAAGTGTCAGAAAACATCGGCATCAGGGGCATTTATCTAAAGCAGCTGGGTGAGTAAATACCCTCCATGCACTGAGTCACCACCCCCAACCACCCCCATTGCTGCAGCTAACTTCCCATTTGGGAAAGTTTTCTCTACAAAGAATGTTTATCCCTTTTCATCTAAAGATACTTTGATGTCCCTTTCACATGCAAAATCAGCATTCCCTCCTTTCTCAGTCCTACAACCAAATCCTAAGTCCAGGGATTTTTTATTTTATTTTTTTTTCCTTCTCAAGCTGCAGGACAACTTCTTTCAGAGGTGCTTTTCTGATATTTCATCACTTAATTTATTGCCGGCACCAAGGTGAGGGCTGGAAGTCGTTTTCCTGCTGCTTTTGTGCTCAGGAGCAGCTGACCTCTGGGGCAAGCTCATGGGGAGATTTCCTGGAATAACCTGAAACCCTGAGCTGGAGCTTAACATCCTTCAGGAAATGGATTCAGCCGCCCCAGTCACTGGCAACAGGGACTGCTGCTGCTGCTGCTGCTTTGGAGCCAGCTCAGCTCTGCCCTCCTGGACACACCATCCCCAGCCCTGGGGCTTCCCCAGCCAGGCTGGAGCTGGTCACACTCGGCCATTGTGTGGCTCCTGACAGGACTGGGAGATCAGGAGGGAACTGGGACTGCAGGGGGAGTCACAGAACCGGGGAATCACAGATTGGTTTGGGTTGGAAGGGACCTTACAGACCATGCCCAGGGGAGCAGGAGACAGCAGGGGGAGCAATGGCAAAGGCCAGCAGTGGGGAGTGAAGGCTCTTGCCCAAACCCATGCTGCCTTTGTGGAGGATGGACAAAAACCAAAGGTGTTTTCAAGTTCAGCCATCCCCCAAACAGCTGTGTCTAAAGCCAGCCCTCTCCTCAGGAACAGCAAGGGCAAAGGAAATCAATCCCTCCAGCCCACTGGGACAAGTGGACACTGCCCCATATTTGATAAGCTCTTACTGATGTCATTAAGTCCAAGTTTCTGTTTGGAGAGTTTGGGATCCTCCTCAAATAAATACCAAAATCAAACAAAAAGGTAAATATGCAAAGGGATCTGGCTTATCCCAAGCCCTCTGGTGGGCACTGAAGACCTCAAAACACTCCAGAGGGCAGCTCTTCTCTGCCACACACACAGGGAATCACTATCTCTGCAATACCTTCAGGTAGTACTCTGAATTTGTGCAATGTTTCTGTTTCTCAGACTCCCTTGCAAATATCAGCAGGTTCAGAGCCCAAATGGTGCTTTTTGCAAAATGAAGCTGGCAGAGCTTGCTGAGATGCAGAGATAAAAATCCAAATTAAAATGAGTCCCTTGAGGTTGCTCCCACATGTGACTGAGGGCACTGCTTAAGAAGAGCCTATCCATCCTCTCTGCAAAAACATTTATTGCTGAAAGACCCCACGTTTCTGAAACAACTTGGGGAAAATCTTGGTCATGAAGCTTCTCCACCAAAGGTGGGGCTTTCCAGGTGACATCAGCACGCCTTTTAGGGTGGGCAGGTGCCTTACTGTGCAGAGAACTGTCTCCCAACCCGCTGGGCCTAGGGGGCATTTACTCCACAGCAATGCCAAGATTTTGGCTGCAGCAGGAGGGTGAGCTGTGCTGAGTGAGAGGCTGAATCAGAAGCTTCAGAGTGCTCAGAAAGTCCTCACAAATAGGTACCCATCAGTGGGGATGTGGATCATTCCTCTTCAGTTCAGGTGCAAACAGGGCATTTTGAGTAACATTTGCAGCCTGTACTGGCTCCCTCAGGCCTTACACAGCCCAAGGCAGCAAAGGAAGACTTGGAAAAAATTAATTCCATAAAAGTGGTGTTGGGAAAGCAGGAGGTAGCAAAGCACTGGTGAAAGCACACAGTGTATATGATGTAAAATTATTGTTTAATTGATATGCTGCAAGATACTGTTCTAATGGTAGGAGGGAAAAGAAATAATGATCAGTTATCTCATTATTAATGTTCATTTTCTCTTCCAGTATTGCCAGCGGGTTGAGTTAATTATTAAGCATGACAGTTGGGCTTTAATATATCAGCTATAGATTCCAGTCACAGCAGTCTAGTTTAATAATTGGGTTTCTTTCTCCCTCATTTTGACTAATAGCATACTTATAGCAATTATTAAAATTCATCATAGCACAAAAATAAACCATTTGAAACCTCACCAAAAACGGCAGCACAACAGAGCTCTGCTTAGCATTTAGTGGAGAATTCAAAACAGCTTCTTGGAAAACATGGAACTGCTTCTCTGATAATTCAACAGCCACAATGTGAACGTGGACACAGTGAAAGCCAAGAGTGCTTCAGGTGAGCCAAGGCAGCATTGAATAGGCTGCTGTCACTAAAAAAGTGCATTCAGATTTCACAGGAAATTTCCTCTGAAAATGCAAATTCATATGTGGTTCTTTAGCTATAGGTAGTTCAGCCAAGCCATGGCAGTTTACCAGCACTGGCAGAAAGTTGTTTTAACACTGCATCATCAAACTGTTCTGGAGACTTCACAGTCTGCCTTGGAATGGCTGTAGGTGCCAAGTGGACACAGCTTCTGCAGTGAGGAACTTAAAATCCTCCTTGCTGCTCTTCCAGACTCTTTAAAGACAAAGTTTAACTTCCAGCATGAGCACAGCTCTGCATAAGCTCATTGAGCCCAAAACCTACAGGCATCAAGGCACCCAGCAGAAATCCTGCACATTCCCAGCATGCCAGAGAGAAATGGGGCTTATTCAAGGACTGACAAATAGGCAAGATTTTGAGGGGTGAGAGTGGAATGAAAATAGAAAACTTGAGGAAAGCCTGGTGTTTATAGTTCATGGAGAAAGGACAGCAGGACTGTAAGCTGCATGCTCACCATCTCCTCCTCCAAGTGCACATAGGGATGGAGCAGCCCCAGTGGTTTCAGGCATTGAAACCACTGTAGACTTGGAATCAATTCACAAGTGAAAATAAAGACAGAATAATCACAGAATCACAGACTTGTCGGGGTGGGAAGGGAACTCAAAGCCCATCCAGTGCCACCCCTGCTATGGGCAGGGACACCTTCCACTGTTCCAGGCTGCTCCAAGCCCTGTCCAACCTGGCCTTGGGCACTGCCAGGGATCCAGGGGCAGCCACAGCTGCTCTGGGAACCCTGTGCCAGGGCCTGCCCACCTCACAGGGAGGAATTTCTTCTTAACATCTGACCAAGTACCTGGTTACACAGACACTAGGAACTGCCTCACTCTGCAGCAGGCTGCAGTAAATGTCTGCTGAACCACAGAATCCACCACAGGTTCCTCCTGCACACATTGCCTGCACTCCTCTCAGGAGATAGCTCTCAAAACCAGTCCCAGAGTGCTCCTGCTGCCCAGGAGGTGGTGGGAAAGGGCTGTGCCCTGGCTACAGCCTTGGCAAGAGCTCAGCAAGAGCTCAGCAAGAGCCATTGGTGTCACCACAGCCCAAGAGAAAGAACAGTGAGAGAATTTCTATTTGTCCTTTGAAGCTGAGAACGGACCAGTTTGTGTCTGAACAGCATTCCTTCACACCTCCCCATATTATCTAAAAGTAGGAGACTTAGCAATTAAGCAACCCTCAGATTAATAATTGAGAAAAACTAAAGACTCGAAAGATACCAAAGGCTTCCCTCACAGGACTGCAGAGTGATGCACTGCTTTGGAACTGCAGATAATCCAGGCCACAACCAACCTCATCCTCTGGCCATTATTTAAGAACCAGGAGGAAAAGACTGGAAGCAAGAAAACACCAGTTTGCTGCAAGTTTTGCCCTGAAACTCTGTTGGCACAGGAGCCCCAGACTTTCCTGCATGATGCTTTATGATTCCACAACGCTGTTACAGCCACGCTCAGCTGCTGCACAGCCCATCCATCATTCAGTTGAGCAGTCTGAGCCTGGGAATACCAGAGAATATTATCAGAGCACAGGGAATGCTGCTCTAATTGTTGGTTTGCAAAGTTATCTGGATAAATGATCATCTAGGGAAAGAAACGTGGGGTATGTATAATTAATCTACTCAGAATTTGTTGTAAATTCATCATATTGAATATTAAAACTATTCCCTATTCTCATGTTAAACAAAATAATTCCTCAGTATTTTCATGTGATCTTACTAGAAAAAATGAGGCTGGGCTTTGCTGTCCACCTCTCCCATTCTTACCTCTTGCACTGCCAGGAAAGTGCTAAATAGATGAATTGCCACCTCCCTGCAGCAGAGAGTTGATCTTCTGGGATGATCTCTGACACACAGATGAGGGAGTCAAACCACAGAGGTCTTTGGAGGTTAAAATCCTGTGTCTCTGGGGTGTTCACAGCAGCTGGTCCCAAGCAAGAGGTGAGCAGCTGCACAGGTGACCCGAGGTCTGTGGGGAGTTTTAAATCCCACATATTTTGTTCATGTGTCAAATCTGGGCTCTGTTTCCTGTGCTCACCCCATAAACTCCATAGGTGAACTGACTAAAGATGGCAGGACAGAGATCCCTGCAGATGAGGTAAGTGCAGATATCAGGTCAAAGATTGGACTCACCTTGGAGATCTTTTCCAGCCTTTGTGATGCCTGACTATAAACTGAAGCTGCTGTTTTGCTCATACTGCATTTGTTTCATAGCTTCTGAATCAATCCCTTCAGAACATCAGCTGAACAAGTATTGCTCTCCAGGCAGCTTCTCACACAGCAGAGGGACGGGCAATAGAAACCACACAATTTTTTTACAAAGGCGTATTTGTTCTTTTCTAGGACAATTTTGGAATCAAGTGCTGTAACACAAACATGTTTGTTCTGGCTTACAGTAGCCCCTCACCTTTACTGGTTCTGCAAAGCAAATTGGGTGCTGAATGCCACTCACACATGAATTAGTGGCCAATTGGCCAAAACTTCTCTTTCTTGTCTCAGGCCCAGCTTTAGCCATGACTCTGCACACTCAGAAATCATAGGGTAATGGAAGATTTGTCACCTTAACAGCAGTAATGCAAAATGACTGCAGATGAAATTTTACATTCTAATTAATACCTGGTCCCCAGGGATGCTCCTGAGTTACCTGGCTGTTCAGAGGTTTTCCCAGCTCCCTCAAACATGACTGCAGCAGCCAGGACATCTCATTTCATGGCCCATGGCAGCAGAAACCCACTGCTACAAGGCTCTGATGCCCGTGGGGCACACTACAGAGCAGATAATCTTCAGCGGGGATTGGAGGAAGAGTTCTGCTTTGAGCTCACCTGAATCTGATTAATAGCTGCACCCACAAAATTTGTTTTGTTGTTGCCCATCAGAAATAAGGAGAAGAATTTCTCATGTGCTCCTGCCGACCATTGCCATGAGCTATTTGAACTCATGTCCTTGTCCCTTTCCCAGGTCTGCTGCATGAGGAGCCACAGTGCTGTCAGACACCCTGGGGCCACCAGCCCCTCACTGGAAGGGTCCCAGCCAGCTGCTCCCAGCTCTGCCTGTGCTGGAGATGTCACCTCCTGCACACACACCTCGTAAAAGCCTTATAAACCCCCGGCCCTGGAGTCGCGTGTGTGCATTACTATCAAGTTATGTCACTTCCGTAATAAAATTATTTCAGTGGGTTGTAAGTCAGGTATAAAACACTCTTTGGGCTGAGACTTGGCATGTCCACATATGCAAACACACTCAGCCTCATTTCTGGGAAGGGGAGAGATTGTGCATTACTCCTGAATTCCGCACAGGGGCAGAGGGTATTCTCACGGGGAGAAGCTGCAAAGCTCCGGCGAGGCCAGTGGGGGAAGGCAGAGACTGCTGGAAGTGGGACAGCCACAAACCCGCCCTTCGCTGCCATTCCAGCCTCCTCCTTTCCACCTCCCAGCTCCGGGAAAGGGGGACAGCATCTTGTCTGCTCTTGGGGACGGTTAGGGGAGGGTTACATGTTTTCCAAGCTCCATCTGAAACTCGGAGAGTACAGGGACACTTCAGACTCCCTGAATAGGCTGCTTCAAAGGAGGAGTCCTTGGAAGTTCACTGGGACTCAACCCATCCTTTAAACAAGCTTTGCTTTGCAAGAGTTTGGATGGTCCTTGACTGTTACTGCAAACTGCAGAGGGAAAATATGTTTGCTGTGCCAGGACTATCCTGGGACATGACTGCTGTTAAAGAGTGCAAATCCCACTGCTCACAGAGGTCCCTCCTGCAGAGCCCTGTGAGCTTGACACTAGCACAGGAAGAAGAAATCTGCCACTGGAAATTGCCACTGGAAGCTGCATCCAACAGTGCTTGCACATTTAGTGGGAAGAGGGCAGGGATTTTTAAGAAGCATAAAGAAAAAGGGAGCCTCCTGCTGTCTCTTGAAACCTCCCCCAGCCGTAACAAGCTCTCTTTGGGGCTAGAGACTCCCAGCAGCAGAGTGGGGCAGTGTAACCACAGCATCCTTCAGATGTCTGCAGCTGCAGGTGTTTGTACACTTGACCTTTTGTGGTAAACTGTAAGCTTTTCAATTCCTTCATACTTACTTCACAAGTCTATTAGGAAACACACCAAACTCAAGGCAGTCATTTGCTGTGACGTTTTGTTCCCTGAATAACACAACACTCCACCTTTACGTCAGTGTTCCTCTGGTTTGCTGGGTTAAAATCCACGTCTGGCCCGAGGAAGATGAGTCATTTCCCCAGGAGCTTCTACTCCTGCTGCAGCTGCAGCCCCGAGATGATCAACATTTAGAAAGAAGAAATATAAGGAAAGAACTATAACAACATATTATCATGTAATCAGATGGTAAAAAAGGGGAGTGTGATTGAAAGTAAGGGTATTCTTATTTAATCTCATGCAACTATATTTAGTGATATTAGTGGTTTGAGCATTGCTATCCATCCTCCTAGAAACTAGAAACTATCTGGTTACACCATGTGGACTCAGGAAAATGTAACAGCTCCATCTTTTCAGGGAACAGGCAGCACTAGGACCTCAGTGACTGTTTCACACAGTAGACCTGAGCGCACAATTTGCTCCAGCTCCAAGCATGGGTTCATCCCAGCCTAAGAACTCCTGAAGGCTGAATTATTAGAAATACCATTACCACAGGACCTCTGATGGCTATCACGAGATAATCACCACACATCTGGATTTTTAAGACACAGGGCATAGTCTGGTGCTTTCCAGTCCCTGGTGACACGACCTAATAGCAACACACCCCTGGAGCTGCACTAACACAGCACTCTGTGATGGGGGAAGGAGGCACTGCTGGGCTGGGAGAACACACAATTGGCAGCCCATGGCTGTGATTTACACAAAGATGTTTGTATCTTGCAAACAGATTTCTTTTCCTTCAGTGGTAGGGAGCCAGGAGATGCACTGATCAGCAGCAGAACAGAGAACATCTTGGTGCAGAGCAGGAGCAGGGGAAGGACAAGCCTTCCAGCATGGACAGAGTACTCCTATGGTAGCTTTTGAAATGAAGGGGTGTAGCGAATGTGGAAGAGTAAAAAAGGCCAGGAAATCTTTTGCTGTATGAATGAACTCCCTACTATTTATGACACAGAGTTTCCAGGAATGTTGCTCTGGAGCTGGGCTCCTGCTGGGCAAATGATTCTTCCCAAACAGAGGTGGGTGCTATGTTATCATTCCCTGGCTCTACCTGTCACTATCTGGCTGTTCCTCAAAGCTCTGGCTTCAGCCCAATCTTCTGCTTTCTGAGCAGCAGCAACAAGATTTAAATGGTCCTTATCATTCAATTCAAATTATCTGACTATTTTAACAACTGATGAAATCAGCTCCCTCCGATCTAAATGGTGTTGGTGTCTGGGAACAGTGCAACCAGGATCAAGGTGCTCAGTACAAGCTGCAAAAGCTGCTGGAAATACACAACAGTATTTAGGTTGTTTATGACACTCACCTCCCATTTTCCTCATGCTGTTCCTGCACCTGTGCTGGGTGAGCAAGGCTGTAAATGCCCTTTGAGCAGAGAACTTTTGGGATCAGCTGCCTAAAGTCCAGGAGATGCCAAACTGCTTGGGTCACTGGTGTCCTCTGCCTGCCCTGCAATTCAGAGCCACCATTTCTCTCACCTCTTATTTCTTCTCCCTGGTACCTCTGCCACTACTTCAGCTTCTCAAACCTTTTTTTTTTTGTTTGTTTTTCCTGTTCTCTGGAAGTTGCCAAATCTTCTGTTCTCTTCCCAAGGAAAGTGATGTGGGCTCATTTTCCTTCTCCAGTCTTCACACCTGGTTTATTCCTTCCACATGCTGGAAGATGCATTGGCAGATGGATGTGAAGAAAACATCAGAGAGTGAAGCAAGTCATTTACACCAAGAGAGATTAGGTTGTGTTATCACTGGGTTGTTTAGAATCATGGAATCAGAGAATCCTTAAAGTTGGGAAGGACCTTCACAATAATCAATTCCAACCATCAACCACCACCATCACTATGTTCACCATTAAACCTCATCCCAAGTCCCACATCGACATGTCTTTTGAGCACTTCCAGAGATGGTGATTCCACCACTGCCCTGGGCAACCTGTTCCAATGCTTTACAACCTTTTCCAAGAAAAAATGTTCCCTAATTTCCAATCTAAACCTCTGCTGGTGCAAGTTGAGACCATTTCCTCTTGTCCAGTCCCTGCTCCCATGGAGCAGAGCCCCACTGGGCTTCAGCCTCCTGTCAGGGACTTGTGGAGAGACACAAGGCTCCCCCTGAGCCTCCTTTTCTCCAGGATGAAACCTGGAGAAACTCAAACCCACACTTTGAGTTGATTCAGAGGAACCTACAAATCTGTTTTAGGTACTGTTAAATGATGCTGGTTGCTCTTAGTCAGTAAAAACCAGAAAACAAACCAGATATGCCCAGCAGCTCAGCATGGTGAGTTGTGCTAGGAAAGAGCCCACTCCAGACCCCAATGGCACAAGCATCAGCATCAGATTCTCTCTGGGAAAACCTTTGTGAATTCCTCCCTCAACTTATGCAGCTGAAATAATAACTGATCCACATGAACCAAATCTTCACAGTGGGTACATTTTTTTTCCTACTGTTTCCAAACAAAAATCAAACATAAACAGTGAGAAATTATTTCATTTCTACTAATGAGTGGCAGCATGAGAACTCAGCAATATGTTAAATCTCCCTGGTACACTGCATTACGCTTTTCCTGGAGTGAAGCAAGAACCCTTGTGATTGAAAAACTCCCTTTCCAGACTCAGAGATTGTTTTTATAAGTATTAAAAAAAGAGTATAACGTTCCAAAATTCAGCCAGGAAAGCAGTGGTAATAATTCTTCCCTAATGCCTCTGAAATTAAGCTACACTTAGGCCGAATTTTTTCAACTTGGAGTGTATGTATACACAATATTGCAGACTTATCCCTGCAGTAGATGTGTGCAATGTGTGCTGCGCTGCCCAGCTGCTGCCTCTGTCACACCAGAACCTGCTGCTCCATACCCACGGGCTGCAGGCCCCCATGGGCAGGGCTGGGGCGTGGGGGCTGCTCCCCTGCACAGCCTCCCCTCCACATCCCTGCCAGAGCCGTGGGCAGCTGCCTGTGGCCACCGAGTGTGCTCAGGAACTGACCACTGCTGCTGGAGGTCTTGGTGCTGAGCCCCTGAATCATCTCTCACTTGGATGCGCTCCCAAACAAAGGAGGAACAGGGCCTCAGTGGCCTAAAGAGCTGCCCAGAGAACCAGGAGGACCTGGACAAGTGGGATTGCAGAAGCGGCATGGGAAAAACATCCAGGCAGGCTGCCAGGGGCTGAGGCTGGGGCGATGGAAAATCCACAGTGGGAAGGAAACAACACAGCATCTGGTGTTTTGAAACACAGCTAGAGTTTTCCTGTGCATTCTGAATATGAGTCACCAATGGTAGGCTGTGAAATTCCCGATACCCGTCTGGCCCTTGGGGCTGAGCTGTGGGATGAAGCTCAGGAAGGAGACCTGGGAGAGATCCTAGAGTGAGCCAGGGTCCCCCATGTCAGAGCAGAGCCCTGGGAAGGTATCCCACCCCCAAACACAAGACCAGAAGGCTGTTCTGGAGGGATGCTGCAGCAGTGCCTGCACAAGGAGCCTCCTTGGGAGGCAGTGGCCACATGCAGTGATTCTCGATTCTCTCAGCTCTGCAAGGTGAGCAGGAGGAGTTTGGCCTCAGCAACCACATACACTAAGCCAGCCCAGCCTCAAGCTGGGCCAGGAGGAGCAGAAGAGCACAGAATGCCAGGAGAACAGGCCCAAAGTGGGTGTCGCAGCTGCAGTAGAAGTGCTGCTTTCTGCCAGCTGGGCGCTGGCCCTGGAGGGCTCTACCTCCCCAGCAGAGAGGAATCACCTCAGGCAATGGCCAGCTGCCCCAGGAGGCTGCAGACCCTCCCTCCGCTGCCCCTGCAGCCAAGCACCAGGAAAAGAAAGCAAACAGCAGCGGAGCAGAGTGTTTTCTTTCCATTACCAGGCCCACAGCACTGCCAGCTGTTGTGTATAAAGCCGTCAGTATGGAGACAGAAGTAACCCAATGGTTACAGCTGCTCTGGGAGCCCTTTGCAGAGCAAGCCGTGTGCAGGGCCAGCACGGTGTGAGCAGGCAGGAGCCAGGCAGGGGCTGCTGTGAGCAGCAGCGGGGCCCCGAGGGCTGGGGCAGCCCATGCTGAGCCTCCCTGGGCTGAGGGCATGACCTGGACAAATTGGAGAGATGAAAAATCACCAACCCAGTGAAGTTCTACAAGGGGAAGTGCCAGATTGTGCACTTGGGATGGTGCAACCAT
>JAYDZK010000032.1:19683849-19713218 GCA_034509185.1 Euphonia xanthogaster | reverse complement strand
GGAAATGTTCTATATCATCATCATCATCATCAAGACAATGAGCTGGAAATTACAATGAGCTGCAAATTGGTTAAATGACATCAACAACTCAGACTGTGGACTTATTTCTCAGAGTGCATCAGTGGCTGTACTATGCCTTGAAACTGCAGACGTGCTAGAGTCCTTAAAATCAGTTTGATGCAGACGTAATGTGGAGTTAAGCATAGCAAAAAATCAAAAATAGGTGCGTGGTTAATTTTCTGTGGTGTGCAAATACAGACGGTGTTGCAGCATTTGCAGCATTGCAGTTGCAGGGCAGAATAGCCCACTGCCCCTTCACAGGATCCTTCTCCCAGAGAGCAGCCCCAGCCCCGTGCTCCTGTTCCAGAAACACAAATACAGGGAATGCAGCCTGGCATGAAAGGGGAAACAGGCATCAGCTTTTCGGTGCTCCATCCCTCTGCCTTAACATCCTTATGTACTACTCTTTATTTAAAACCCTCAACATTTACATTTTTTTTTACTTGGATGTAAAAGAAGAAAACTCAGTGTGATCCCTGGGGTGGGAAAACAATGATGTTGTCCCTACAATGAAGAAACAAGATGCTTCTGCTGATGATTGTGGAATGTGAGCGGCTGCGACGTTCAGATTTCCTCCCAGAGTTCCATGTTCCTCATGCAGACAGAGTATCACAATTTCTTTAATAAAAAGCAAACCCTGGATCTCTGATAAAAACCTGGTTTCAGTTGTGACCAAGGTAAATGCAGACATGGAACAGAAAATAGTGTTAAGGGTTTGACTCAGCTGTATGCAAAGCTGTATGTATTTCAAATCACCTGAAAGCAAAGCTTTCACAGTTATTGTAGGCACTTGGAAATGCGTCTGTTAACTTAGAAATGAATAATGAAAATCATCTCTTTTCCTAAAAGGACAGTCATATTGCTGTGTAATAAAGAGCACATGTCAAAAAGGATTTCAAGGACTTGGTAAAAAAAAAACCTTAGGGAAACTGCACTGCTCTCCCTGACTTTACCAGAGCTGCTCCAGCCCCTCCTAGTAAACATGTGTTGTCACTTTGCTTTAATTTGGGAGCACAGTCTCTGGGAGCTCCGGCATGTCCTGAGCAGGGAATCTCTTCCCAGCAGCAGGGAATTTCCCGGAGTGCAACTGGCAGCAAAGGGCCAGCTCTTCTGAGGAGGAATGGCAGGCCAGATGTGAAGGGAAACTCATCCCAAGGAATAAAGCGTGAGGCTCAGCCAAGTACATGAGGCAGCGCCAGACATGCATGGGCTCTGGGCAGCCCCAGCTCTGCTCGTCCTCATCCTGCAGGGACACCAGCCAGGACAGTCCCACAGAGAGCCAAGAGTGGGATCCTCAGCAGATGTGGTACAGCAGCCTTGCTTGGGCTTCAAGGAATGTCCAGTTTACTGTGCGGAGTAGCCAGCTCATTTCTTAAAGTGTTTCAACCACAGCACTGAGTTCAAGGTTCATGTGCAATTTTATTAGAGCAGAGACTTGCAGCCAACTGTTTATATGGTGTCTGGCCTAAGTGCTGATAAAGACTTGGCTGAAGTTTATATAATCTGCCATTAATAAATGCAATTTATTACAGTCTCAGGCAAAGACACAACCACTGCTGGCTCCATTAATGGTGCACTCAGCACAGGCCAGGAATTTGGTCTGAACAGAGACAAGACTTAATTCATTTCTTGTCCCTAAATGCCTGGGATTTAGGTCAGGCCCAAGGCAAAAGATGGTGTAAATCTAAAGGCTCCATGTCAGAACTGTCAGGCTTTGCTAATATGAGCTCAGTTACTTTAATACAACCCAACAGCGCACTTTATAATCCCAGCACCACGTCTAAAGCAAACTTGGGCTGCAGTAACCATACTCCAGCCCAGTGACAAGCCTTGAACATGAGCAGATGTATGGCTGAGCTCCACGCTGCTCACCAGGAGTAGCTCTGAGGTGCAGCAGGACAGAGCACAGCTCATAAACACCTTCTCAGGACTGGAGTCATCGAGATCAGACACACACAAAAACTTTCACACCGGGCAGTCCAGGAGCCTGTCTGCTCCCCCCTCACCCTTGTCCCTGTGCTTCCCCTCTGCCCAAAGCCCAGCTCAGGGCCAGCCCCAGCCCCAGATGGGGGAGGTCTGTGGTGAGTACCCTACTGCAAACTCTGCAAGGGCAAACATTTGCCAGCTACAAAAAACAAACCTACAGGAATAACTTTGTTTTCAATTCATGTCTGATCACAACAGAATTAATTCAAGGAAATCAGTTTATTTGGCAAATTCTGGCATATTTAAAACCAGCATAATATAAAGGTGAGGCCCTGGCACAGGGTGCTCAGAGCAGCTGTGGCTGCCCCTGGATCCCTGGGGCAAGACCAAGTGTCCAAGACCAGGTTGGATGGGGCTTGGAGCAGCCTGGGAGAGTGGAAGGTGGAAGGGGTGGGACTGGATGGGCTTTAAGGTCCCTTCCAAATCCAAACCATTCTGAGATCCTGTTAATCTATAATGCATTGCCTGTAATAGATTTTAAATTTACATTTACAATTAATGCAATGTGTACAAACCCAATCCTTATGGAAGCTCTACATATTAAAAAAAAACAGCCTATATTTAAAGGCACATACACTTTATAGACCCAGTTCCTCCTTTGAAAAATTCCATGGCCCTATCTGAAAGCCAAGGGACATTTCTTTTCAAGATTTGCAATGAATGAAATCCAGACTTGGGACTGTTTCATAAAGTATCATCCATGCCAAAATCCTCATCCAAATAAAATTTCCAAGAACAATTATGAGGATTCCAAATATCAAATACCTAGTTCTGCTTCATTTAAAGCAAAAGAGAAATTTATAAATGCATGGATAAATCACTTAAAAAGTATATGTCAAAAGATATTAAAAGGCGGACACCTAAAATAATTTTTAAAATATTACTAAATTAGTGATTTTTGGTTTATCTGTTCAGCATCTAAACAATGCCACTGTGATTTAGTGCTAAAGGATCCCAATGCATTTACTCATCTTAACCTGGAATTTATTCGTTAGAGTTTAAATCCTCTGGAACCTGACCTCCCCTGGCCCAGCTCCAGCTGTTCCCTGGGTGCTGTCCCTGCCCCAGGGAGCAGAGATTGGAGCTGCCCCTCGGGAGGAGCTGCAGCCCCTGGAGCTCTGATCTCAATCATCCCTTCTCCTGCTGAGCAAACCAAGCTCCCTCAGCTGTTCCTTGTGTGGTTTCCCATCCAGACCCTCCACCAGCTGACGCTCAGCTCTGAATTTTGCAGGGTCTCCCAAGGGTGCTCTGCTGCCCTCGAGACACTGAGCAAGGAGCCCAGGTGCTCACTGTTACCTGGGGCAGGGCAGCACAGCTGCCTTTGGGCACCAATTCAGCTCAAAGCAGAACCTGAGCACATGGCAGCACTGTCACAGTGACAGGGCAAAACACAAATATCCATCTTATCCAAGATGCAGTTAAGGCAACCCCCATCATTTGCATTTCACACTTGCAGTGATTCATTGCCCCAGCAATAAGGAGGCACTGTCCTCCAGCGGTTACAGCTCTGGGCATGGAGCAAGGAGCCCCCCCAGGCACCTCCTGCACAGCCCTGGGCCACTCAGGGCAGGTGTGCTCCAGGAAGCCACTGAGGTGCTTAATATGCACTAAAATAAGCCTAGAGTGCCCAAATATTTTCAGAAATTTGGGTTCCAGTCAGCACATTCTGATGTCCCACTTGCAAGGTTAGGACCTTTTCTTTCTTTAAGAAGCCATAAAGACACAGAGACACCTCCCAGTGTCAACACAGCGCTGCTGTGGGAACAGGACAGGCATGGACAAGTCCTCACCACGTGGAGAAGCTGCTGGGAGGCCCAGAATATGGAATATTCTAACTCTGCCCCCCAAGATTCTCTTGAAATAAAAGAACATCAAGCCACTCACTGTGAAGACTGCTGAAATCAGCTCAAATTGAACACATCTAGAATAAGTGGGGTCTAGGGGATCCAGCACATCATAAACTTTGCCCTCAGCTTCTTTGACAGGGGTTGAGAGGGAATTTGTTTCCCTAATCATCATAAATACTGAGAACACTGATACTCCTTGGAACATTAGTGCCCCTTTTTACTACAAAACTACTCTATTATCAACGTCTTTGGGCAGGTAAACAAAGGAAGAGCTTTTTGGTTCCATATGCAAATCACACTGTTCTTTCAGCTGAAAATGAGTCATTAAACAATTTATTGGACTAATCTCTGAACAACTTAATCAAAAGTGCCGAAGCCAAGAAAGGTCTGGGTGAGACTTCAGCCCTGCTGTCAGCCAGTTTCAGACCAGAGCACAGGGGCCCTGCAGCTCGTACCTTGGCTAAGGGGAACCTTTCTGTATTTTCCCCAGGAAAGTGACAGCCCATAGTAAGACCAGTTGGACACAATTCTCCCAGAGGTGTGCTCATCTGAGACATTATTGAGTCCCAGTCAGCATGGTCACCACAACATGACTAGCTCAGGGATTTTTAGGATCTCCTGTCCTGTCCACAATGTTTTGATTTATGCCAAGACTTCAGTGACTGGATCCTGGACATACTATCCCAGGTTAAGTTGATTAAAAATACTGTAATTAGTAGAATTAGACTAGATAAATACTCAGTGTAACTAAATTAATCTCACCCAAAGCATGTAACACACAGTAAAACAGGAGCATCTAACACAAATGCTGTCTGAAATTAGGAGATGGAAATTGTTTTAATCAGACCTCTCTACCCAGAGAACGTCATCCAGTGCACATAACAAAAACTCTCAGCTCATTGCAAAGTTAGTGGCTTTCCAAGCAAGAAGGATTGTGATACATGGAGACATGTTACTAGGAAACTTGATTAAATGCTAGGGCTGAGAGAAAATTTTTTGACCTAGTGGGAGTCCTGGAATTTCTCAGAGCATTGCCTGTTTGGAGCTGCATTTCAGCCAAAAGCAGCAGGCCAGCCTTCAACATTAAATGGTTCTCCAGAGCACTTAGAGCCTCTACAGTGGAGACAGAAAACCTAATCACATTTTAATTGAGCCACATCAGACTTCCAAATTCAACATGCATTCAAGGGACATTTACTCCAATTACAATATAAACCCACTAGGCCCTTCTGCATAAGCAAGGAACTCAGCAAGGACAGACTGGAGGGTTTAAATGTGACCATGCACACAATGTCAACACTTCACCTGACAGCGTTCCACGGAGAGGCTCGCTGGCATCGCCTCCTCCTCAGGGCACTGCATTTCCCACTCCAAGGTTATGCAACCCCACCAAAGCAGCTGGAATTCCCATCAGCTGCTTCTAAACACTGGTGATCTTTCCCACTGCCACGTTTTTTCACTCTTCCTGGCAGGGAGAGCCTGATGATGGTGAGATTGCCACAGGACCAGAGAGGAGATTTCCCGGAAATGAGCCTGGCCACACAATTATGTTGCATAATGAAATGGACCAAGAAAGTGCTCATGGAAGGATTTACACAGTAGCTCACCGCTTGTTAAACCAAGCACTTGTGGGCTGCTCATTACAGAGCACTTAATCTGTTGTAAATGCAATAAAATTTTAAACAACTTCATTTTAATACCACATCTCTTACAACATTACTGTACCTGTTCAATAAACCTGCACTCTGTTATGAGGTGATGCTGATCCAGGACGGCACATTCCTAAGAGGATCATTCCTAGAAACTTCTGCCTGCTCCTGCCAGAGCCCACAGAAGGACATTTCTGACTCTCAGAACACAGATCAGCCCACAGAGCTGAGGAGTAAGGAACAATAACTGAGTCTCCTTAATTCAAAATCAAACTGGACAAACCAGGAGGAAACCTGTCTGAAACCATCCTGCTGACTCCGGGCAGTCACTGGCAGCAGGCCTCTTCCCTGGGGGCTCCAGGTGGTTGCAGTGCTGCAGATGGTGATCCTGAGCAGAACCCCAGGACTGCTCCACGAGCTCCAACACGGAGCAGCTCGCTGGCCACAAATTCCCTTTGCATTCCCCTCATACTTTTAACACAACAAGCGGCACCCAAAGATCTTTTTTGCCTCTGGCTTAAGAGAGATAAAGGCAAGAGTGATAATTATTGCTTTAGCTGTATTTATTCCAAGCCTGTTTGCACCCAGGGATGATTCTGCACTATTCTCCTTGTCCTATCAAAGGCTCTTCCCAGTTATTTCCATGTTTAGTGCAACACAGAGAGCTCAAGATGCATTTCATGGTAACAGAAAAACCAAGGTGGCCTTTTCCTGACACATTTCTGTGTGACATGAGGTTGAAAGATGTATTTATTACATGCTGAACCTCATGCACTTCAAGGCCAGGCTGGACAGGGCTTGGAGCACCATGGGACAGTGGAAGGTGTCCCTGCCCATGGCAGGGAGTGGCACTGGATGAGCTTTCAGGTCCTTCCAACCCAAACCATTCTGGGATTCTGCAATTTCGAATAGTGTCAAACAGCTCAAAAGCAGAAACACTGATAATACTGCCCTCACTCCTCTGTTGAAGGAGAAGGTGTGGGTTTGTCCAAGACTGAGTCATGCTTACAATTGGTCTGAAGTGCAGCGACCACAAACCCAATTTGGCGTCTGATAATTTATGAATTTCACAAACACTTCTATCTCTTTTGCTAGGCCTGTTTGAAAAAGCCTTTCTGAAAAGGAAAAGTGCAATCCTCCTCTTAGTGACTAATAGAACCATGTCCTGTAAGTAGCAGGTGGCTTTAAGACACCCAACTTTGCCTCAGCTTCTTTGACAGGGGTTGAGAGGGAATTTGTTTCCCTAGTCATCATATGACTAAGTTTAAAGGAAATTTATCATTTGGTTCAAGCAGAGCAGAGCTATTTCCTCTATGGAAATGGAAACACTAAATCACACATTTTTCTCACATACCATATTTTGAAAGGTCTGCATTCTTTCATGTCTCAGGCTCAAACATTCCCACAGCTAAAGCTGAATATGAAAGTATTCAACTCTTAAAGCACTCCCATCTCCAGGAACCCAAAGGACACCCCAATTCTACTTGCAGCCTTGTTCATCCAATATAAATAACTCAGGCTGCTCACTGGAGATTTATTATCTTAATATAATCATTTCACTGTTGGCCTTGGCAGACATGTCCAGGTTTAGAGTGAAAGACAGCAAAACTTGACAAACCTTAAATCCCAGCGTTGCAGAATTCTATTAGGTAACAGATGGAAAAGATAATTAGCTGACAACTCAACCATCACATGCTTCATTAGGAGCCTCATTCCTCTCCCAGATTTTATCTTCAGGACAATGAAGGCTATTGTTTGCCTTGAACTGGCAAAAAACAAGGCAAGCTCATGACACCTGAAGAAGGAACAAGCCTGTATTCCTCTCTAAATTGGGTGCTGTGCTTACACATCAGGGACTTCCAGCAGTAAACTGGCCTGGGAATGCTGGGTCCAGGATATTTGGTGGCAAAAAGCTCAAGAAGTTTCATCACCAGCCTCTCTCTGCAAGGAGAAGGAGTTAATCCAATCCTTGGTGGCAGGAGAAACCTGTTAAACCATCACCACGCAGTGCAGAATAAAGAGATTTACACATCCAGATACCAACAGCAATGGTAGCTTCCTCTGTAACTCCCACACAGTCGAACCCAGAGTGCCACTGCCTCTCCTTGTGTTTGTAAAGAAATACTGAGAGATTGTGCATCTTGGTGATCTGCAGCACAGCTCTGCACTTCATGAGAAAATACTCAAAGCAAATGTAAACAGATGAAATGGCTTTTAACACTAAAATGGTTTGGTGAAATGTGTATCTTTTTTATGTAGGTCAAACCAATTTTCCTTTGGAAACCTCTCGCAAAAAAAAAAAAATATTTTCTAGGATTTGCAGCCTCCCTCTCCCTCCATGAGTTATTTATTGGTAGTTCAAACACTCTCCAGCTGTCAGACTCCAGCTCCTCAGCCCCTGACTTGTCTCTAGCTCCTGTATAATTTTCGTGATAGTCTACACAACCAGCCATATTTACAGTCCATTTATAAACAGCTCATGATTAATAACTGCATCTTCTGAAATCATTGTGCACTGATTCATTCATCTTACAGAGATGACTGCAGCAGAGGAATCCAGTTAAAGCACAGAATACCATATATCTATATATATATATATATCTGGTAAGATACAGGAACTTTTAAAGATAAAATTGCACACACAGTGTTCTTCCTTTTCTGTATTAAGGCACCGAATTTTTGAAAATATGAAGGAGAGGTGTGTTTTCCAATTGTAACTTTACAATGAACACTGAAGTGCAGTCAATGTGTCTGCTGCTTATCAGAAATTTCACAGGTGAGCCTGAGAGCCAGCAGGCTCTACTGCAAACATTCAGCTCTCTGAAAAGACACTCATTTACAAAAAGCCTCTAAAACTACTGCAGCCTTATCAGAAGCTCAGTTACCAGTTTACCACCTCTAATACTAAAATACTTGGATTAGGACTACAAGGTAGGTAATGAAATAGAACTTGGGAGTTAGAAAGTGACTTTAACCCCTTTATAATGACATCTTAAAAAGTATTTGGGCACAAAATTTACAAGCTCTCTTCAAGGAGTCACAACTGAACTCTCAGAGAAGCTGTTGACAAACCTTGTACTACTCACCCTTGAGACTCACTGTAGTTTCAGACACATTTTAAGTATGAAAAATACATCCTCTTGTCTTCCCAATAAACTGCTCCAGTCCAACTTTTTGACAACTAAGATCCACGTGAAGTGACAAGAAGTCAGTCAGCATTGTTCAACATAATTTTAATCTCCACTGAGGGGAAATTATAGAAACATGTTAACACAGACAGCAAATGTTTGGGGAAAGACCATATGGTGCTATGATGGGGGTTTAGTTCATAGAAATGTAATCTAGAATTTTATAAAAATTATATGAAAGAATAACATCTTTCAGTAATGTCAGACAGTATAGAAAAAATAAATCTCAACATTAGTCATACTCTGATGGTCCTTCTAGTAAGAAATTTAAAAGTGCTCTTTAATCCCAGTGTAGCAACTCAAGCTTAGTGCAATAGGTCAGATCTGGTTTAAAGCAGGTATTTATAGCAGTTGTGCAGTTCCTACAATGGACAAACTCCATGATCTAAACATGAACACTAAATGAGGTAAGTATTAGAATTAAACATTCCTTAAATAGCTTACACAACAACTCTACTACAAGGAAAATCCTGGTGCTCCCTCACAGGACGGCTCCAACCTAAACGCAACATAAAACTTGTAGTACAAATCAGTGGAAGTTATAAAAGCTCTTGCAAAATATACAGTTTAGTACATCTACATCCCACTGCTACAAAGAGTACCTAATGCAAAATATACCAACTTGAACAAAGCCAACCTTGCCAGGTAGTGCAACTGAATTTGCTTTGAATACACTGTTTTGTTCCCAAATCCCCCTAAAAGCTCCATATAAAGTTAGCACATTACCTCAATGTAGGAAGGTCAGTGCATTCCTCAAATAGCAAGAAAAATTAAGGATTTGCTTACCAGCTATGATTGCAACTAGAAGTACCACTGATCTCTGAGCAAGTGAAAAACACAGCACTAGTTGGGGAAAAATAATTTAAATCTACTCCTCACTGTTTCATACATGGCAAGCTGGCAATAGTAAGACAGCCTATATTCCTACATAGTTTTTTCTGCAGGGCTGCTGAGAACTGTAAGATCAGTTTTCATTGGACTGTAGTTTCTCTGTCTGAGTTACAGTGCATAGGAACTACTGCCTGTCACACGCAGAGCTCACTTGGAACACCAGACTGGTAATGGTGAGCCCTTATGGCTCATTTGCATACGGAGCCAAAGGTGTGTCATATTCTATTTCACAAGGTGTTTATGAGCAAGATTTAAGTCACTATCAACAACAGGAATAAACTATGAACATTCCTTCTAACTGTCTATGGCTTCAAAGCCATAAACAAACTGCCCTGGCTTTCACAGTATTGCACTTCCCTTTAGTGTTAAACTGACAGCTGAAGTCTGCACAGAACTCGTTTTATAACAGTATTTCAATTTAAAAAGCAATAAATAAAACGCAGTATTTAAAAAACCCCACAATACAGTAGCTTTAGTCCATATTCCTCCCACCTCAGACCATGCCGCACCATCTGAAACAGGTCTGGGACAGTCTTTGGATACCAACTGCATAGTTCTTCCAACATAACAGACCCACCCCTCACCCCACACCCACACTTCTTTAATCAGAGAAGCAAATTAAGCTTTCTACAGCAATATTAGACACAAAGACAGTACCCTTGAGTGCATATCTCAATTAGTTTAAAAGGATGTGTTGCCTTAGCTCAAGATAAATTCAGCAGTTAGACAGAGTCACTCTGTATTGCCTCTGGGTTATGTGACCAACGTTCAGTGACCTGTCACTGCAGTGCCAAGTTGCTGAAGTCCTTGGCAGAGTCTCTGACCATCTGATCCAGGCTGGGACTCCCAAGAGCACAGGCTGGCTGCCGCCTGCCCAGGAGCCCCAGGCTGTGCAGGTTGAGGATGGAGTCGGCGATGATGCGCGCCGTCCTCTTCTGGTACCCCCCGGATGTCACCATCAGCACGGGGAGCCCGCGGCTCCTGGCAGCCCTGAACACCACCTCGTCCCTCTTCACAATGCCCTGCAAGGTCACCACAGGGAAAAATAAGTGATAGCAACATGATGCTTCAGTTCTAACCTGTGGTTTATGCATTTGGAGTATTGGATGCTTGCTAAGTGTTTAAGCCTTACAGTTTACAGTAACAATTAAAAATTCATTTAGAAGTCCTGTTAGCTGGTTTGCATGCCTAATAATTAAAAAAAAACCCCAATTGCACCAGCCCCCAAAACCCCCGGCAAATAAATATCCTTGGCTCATTTTAGAGGACACAGCAGTAAAAGTCTTCAGTACAAATTCCTACAAGAATTCTGCCTCAAAGGCCATAAAGCCTAAACTGATTGCAAATTTTACACCTATTTCCCAGGTGAGGAATTGAGACTAGGAAAGACTCTCTGAATTCACAATGCTTTAATTTGTGCTCAACTTGCACAGCACAGTCTGTCAAAAGCTTAGCAACTTTCAAAATTTCACAATCCTACAGAAAAGCCCAAAATTCAAATCAAGTTTTACACATTCACAATCACTGGATGAATCTTAAGTCCCAGTTTCTGCAATAAGAGCCTGTGGTTAATGCTACAAGAACCTATGGCTGAAGGGGAAGTTGCAGAATGCAAGCAATGGTAAATCCATAAAAAGAAAATAAATTCTAAGTATTCTTACTAAGAGAAGGGTATGGGATTGAAAAATAGCAAAGACTGCTGACCAAGAGGTGCTGGACTGTCATTGAACCCAGGCCAGAGCAGAGTGTGAGTCTTCTGGGTTTGAATTAAGCACATGAGTGTGAAAAATACTTCAGGAATGAGTGAGAACAGAATTAAAATCTACTTTTGTAAAAGCAGAGTTCCAGATATATGCAACTCATCAGAACTCCTCAAGAAAAAAAAAACCAAAACACTTGCAACACAACTGACAACAGCTTACAGTGGACAGCTCAAAACTTAATAACTGCAAAGCTGATGAAGGGAAAAGGCATCACAATGCAATCAAATACAAATACAAAAAATTCAAGAAGCAGCAGCGGAAGTGTTTCAAAATGAACATGAACTGCCCAGGCTGGTTACAGGAAGAGTGGGAGAACATCAGGAAATAACACCCTGCCATTAATTAGACCACAAACAGATGGTAAAGGGAAAGAATAAAACACAAATGTAGCAGGAAAAAAGTATCTTGTAAAACCATCCAAGAATATTGTTCACTGCACAGTCTGACACAGCCCTGGGAAAGAACCAGGAATAACAAATGAGCAGTAAGACAAAGGAAACTGAAGAATTCTATTAGAAACAGATCCTTAAAGGAAGCAACAGAATTACAGAAAGAGCTGCAGGGCCCTGGGGACCCAGCAGAGGATGCATCACTATTATCCTACACCAGAACTGGAAGCACCCCCTGCTCTCAGGAGCCTCACTGCTCCAGCAGCTCCAGGGAGAGTCTGTAGAAGCTGAGGGGAAAACATGGGCTGATTCCCACATTTCTGTGGAAAACAACAGCCTGGCACAGCTCCCACTTCCAAACAAAGGGAAGAGGGACTCAGCTGATGCACCACAGGCTTTTTTACAGCCTCCCGAACCAGGAAACCATCACTCAGAGCACTCTGAGAGCCCCATTCTGGGCACAACTAACACTGCAGCAGGAGCTTACAATACAAATGACATCTTCAGGAGCAGAGGTGGAGCCTGCACTAAGGACCTTTGAAGATAGGGACTGTGCACGCACGATGCCTTTCCAGCACTGGGACTTCAAGCCAAGAACCCTGCCCTCAGAGCAGACACTGAAGGCTTGAGCTCCCTCCAGCTGTGCAGAGAATTCCTTTCACCCCTCCTCATGGCCAGGGAAGCTGCTTCACCTTTCTTCCCCCATCCTCACATTCTGTGTCTGCACAGAACCCAGCAAGCTACAGCAACTCATTTTTCTTGGCAGTTAACACTGCTCCTAATTAAAGTGCAGAAATTTGGGGGTTTTTTTAAAGGCAAATCCAAAGTATCTCCCCTATGACCAAGCTGCCACTTCCCTTGGTTGCCACTGCTCTCCAGAGGACTCTGCTTCACCAAACCCCACCTCACACCTCAGGCCATCTCCTCTCCAAGGTCCCAACCAAGTCCAAGCCCTTCAGCTCTTCCTTCATGCAAGAGAACTGAAGAGAATTAAAACTGAACAGACCAAGTGGTGGCTCAAGAGGGGATGGCTCAAAGAGGGGAATCTGAGAGCTCACAGATCAAACAAGCACTTTTCTGTATTGATCTGGTGGTCATTAAAGAGACCTACATGTGAAACAGGAGAGAGACAGCATGGACAAACTGTCAGAGAAGGAATCACAAAAACCCACAAAGGAAATAAGAGGACTGTAAATTTTTGCTGATTTCAAGAAAAGCAGAAAGTTGAAGACTTGATTGAAACTTTACAGAACAAACCAAAATTTGAATCTGGTAGCAAACTGGGGAAAGTAAATGGTATCTAAAGAAAAAGCTGGTATCTGAAGAAAAATATCAAGAAAAGGAAAATAACTGTTCATTTGCTGAGAATACACAGCCAGGCTGCACAAAACTGTTACAACCATGAGGGTAGTTTAAAACTGGGAGTGCTACAGAAGAAATTAAGTGTAAGATACACACTGGAGGCAGGTGACAAAAGAAATACATGTGAGGGGAAAAAAGAACCAAAGAAAGAACAAACCAAGCGGGGAGAATAGAAATGAGGTGAAGTCTGAAAATATCTGTATCTCTCTGGTTGCTGTTTGGGTGTTGGCAATCAGTGTATTTTAGAGAGAAGATGAATGGTACTGGAACAGGCACCAGAAGAACAAAAATATTCCGAGTCAGGAGAGGGAAGAAGGAAGAGAAGGGTGAAGGGCAAGGGAGATGAGTGTCTGGGACAGGCCAGTGCTGTGCTGGGGGCTCACCCACCTGGGGGGAGATGGCCAGGCCTCCCAGGGGATCCCCGTCCAGAATGTCAGTGCCAGCATTGTAAACAACGATGTCAGGCTTGAATTCATTCAGGGCTCCCTCCACATGGGTCTGCACTTTCTGCAGGTACTCCGTGTCCTCTGTGCCCCACTCCAGTTCCACCTTGCGTTTTATGGCACCTGAGGGACAACACAGACACAGCCCTGCTCAGTAAACAAAGCATTGCTTTGGAAGAAAATGCACAATTTAGGCAAGCAAGCGAAAAAAATTACACTTCTGGAAGCTCTCTCCATACACTGCATTTTCACAGAAACGTGAATTAAAGAAAACTATTCCACTGCTTGTTTTGTCAGCAAATGTAAAGCACAATGACCTTGAAAAAATTCCATTGAAGAGAGAAAATTAGATGCAGGACAAAAAAATATAATCTGAGATGCAAATGGAAAATGTTATTGAAAAACAGCTGATCTGCAAGTCCAGTTACCAATCAGCAGAGAAATCATAAAGGAAATTATTAACTTAAAAGTAACCTAAATAAAGGCTAAATAAAGCGTAAGGCAAAGAAAACACTGAACTGCTCTTGCAGAGGAAACAGCTGGGGGAAAAACAAGATAAATATCACTGAGAAATTATGAAGATGTTTTATTTTTATCACAACACTCAAAACTTCACAGCAAGGGATCATGAATTTATGTGAACTGCTTTATGAATGTATAACAAGATTCTGCTTTGCCCCAAGCATTTTCAATTTAATGTTCTTACCCTGTAATCCTACCAGAAGAGCAAATATCAATTCTTAATTTAAATCAAATTATTTCTAATGCTTCTAATAAAGCAATAGAAGTAGAAAATGAAGGCCGAGAAGGTAAAGGAAAGAAACCCAAGGTTATGCAGCTGAATTTTGGGTGCTTTTATGGAGGGATGTGTGACTGGATTAATCAAAGCCATGCCAGAGCTTTTCCAAGGCATGACTTCTTCCTCACACTAAATGATGTGGAGTCTCACATCTTAAATATGGATTTGGCCCCCACCAAGTGTGCAAGAATGCCCTCAGCACAGAATGACAACTCCTATTGTGATTGCTGCCTTTTGTTCTGCTTTTCTTCTTTGTTCAGCATCAATGAAGCTTTTCTTTTTCATCCTGTTATTTTATATTGCATCAACATTAGATTCAAAGACTTTTGCTTCTTTATGGTTTCTCAGAGTTTCAGCCTTTCCTGCTTACTCTTCAGTGAACCAGTCCTACTCCTCATCCCTATTTCTCCTCCTATGCCTGTGTAATTCCACACTGCTTTGCCCAGGGTCTCAATGTGCTTAGGGCCTAGCATTGGCAAGGTCAGCTGCTCCCTTTTCTCCCCTCCCTACTGAAGCCCATGGGGCAAAAAATGTGTTGAAGAAGTTCCTGCAATAAAACCTGGAAAAAACAGGCAAGAAGTCCAAGGAGACAGTGATCAACTGGAGTTTACCCCAAGGATTGAAAATCTCATGTTCAAGCCTCTGCCCCTCTGCAAGGAGATTTCCCCTGTGATCCCATCTCTGCCTGGTCACCTACTGGAAAGGGTTTAAGGGATTTAGCCACAAAAATCCTATTTAGACATTCTTATGCAAAGTGCAAGGAGCTACATATTCCCTGGCTCTGGCCCAGCCCTGTGCACCTCATCCTCCATCTGCAGAAAGGGAATGCTGGAATTCAGTGTGGTACAGCAGCTCAGTGCTTCAGACTTGCTAACAAGGACTGACTCTGTTTTGGTCTTAATCCATCTGCTCAAATGCTGCCATGTGATACATGAATAAAAGGATGCTTTTCTTGGGGAAACCCCCCCATATTTGCTTGCCATTTGTCTGCCTCCAGACATGGTGTGCTTTAAATGGTCATTTTTTAGCTTAAAACCTTGAAGTACTACAATTCTTAGTATCTTTACTAGTCAAAACACAGCGGTGAAATGCACTGCACCTAACTCTTGTCAAGAATCCAAATGAAGTTGGTTTTTCAGAAGAACAGCATCACTGAAGGAATCCAACAGCAGAACAACTCCCCCAGCAATCCCTGACTCAATGAACAAATTGAGCTTGTAGTAAATGACAGTAACAGAACCAAAGACCAAATAAACGTGGGGGTTTTGCATTCCAATGTATCCATTATCAAAGCCCCACTAATTAATTGTGGCAGGCCACAAGACAACAGACACAACACAGCAGGGATAAACAAACCACAACCAAACCAAACCAAGCACCAGCTCTCAACCTGGGGATGACAGGGAAGGGGGAAGTCCCCATCCCTGCAGGGATTTAACAGCATGGATGTGGCATTTAGGGACACTGGTCACTGGTGGCAGTGCTGGAGGAATGGTTGGACTCAACCTCAGAGGGACTTTTCAACTTTAAATTCTATGGTTCTGTTCCAGGACTTGCTTTGCTTCCCACCTTGTACCACATTCAGATGCAGATTGTTGCCTTCATGCTTATCAAACAAATTCTACTGGCAAGGCAACACCTGAATATGTTATAACTTCACTCTCAAAAGAACATAAAACCTTTTTGCTCACCATCAGCTAATCCTCTCATAAATGTAAAGTAAGGGAAAGGTGAAGTTCTAACAACTCTCTTCAAATCAAAGGATTATTCAACTTGCTGCTCCAAGCTCCCAAGTGGACTGCCAATAACATCCCCTTCACTCCAAAATGTCATTCCTGAAGTGAGGGAAAACACTACAGCACGAACACTATTATGATACATCACAGTGAGCAGTGAAAATTAGGTGAAATTAAAAATAATTTTAAAAAAGAAATCTAGGTAACAGTGTTGCAAGGAAGCTGAGGAGTAAATAAAGAAGTTAGGTAACAACACAGTAGGCCTGGAACATTTGGGAAGATGAATTTCAGTTATACTCACGTTTAGCAAAACCATCCCCTGGGTAAATATATCTATTGTATGCATCCATAATATAAACCCGAGGATCATCCATAAAGTCTCTCTCATGGCCATTTCCCTGAAGGAAATTTACAGTTAGCTATTCCTAGCATGGCAACACAGAATTAAATACACTGCAAATTCTAGAGTAATTAACATTACAGAGGTTCTAATATTCGTAACTCCTGTGTCATTCTCTTATTTATAGTCCTGGAGATTATTTTGAGGTGTGCAGTTCTGGGGGGCTTGACAGGATCAGTCTGAAGACTGCAGGTATTGCCACAAATAAAATCCTGGTCTCTCTGAAGGCAATTTGCATGGATCTCATTACACATGTAAGAAAAATAAGCAAAAATCAGAAGCTAATTGTCCTCAAGAGCATAACAAAAGCAACTGTGACCACCAAACAGATCTATCATCTTCCAAATGTGCAAGAATAAGTCACTTTCAACTGCTGCAGGAATACTGAGTATTCTTATGTAAGAATTAATAAATAAATAAAGCAGACTACAGCTCTCCTGATAACTCACGCCTTGGTGAGGTAAGTATTCCTTGGAAAAATTACAAACAATAACAACCCAACAGTTTAACACCAGAAATTCCCTACAAAAATTGTCTTGGGTGTGAAGAGGGCTGCTCGAGAGGAAACTCAGGTTTGGAATAGTCTCCCCTCCCCATCTCTGAATTTAAATACTATTCTTTTGGCTCTCACTTATTTTCACTAATATATAAATCATTTTACCACAGCAATCACCAAGATAATTTTATTGAAATCAGTGTATCATAAAGGACCACAGTCCCTCTCCCTAGAATTTCACTTGAAGTACTGAAACAGACACTTTCATAGATACAGCTGCTGTAATTCAGTTTTTATGCTGACAAATGGCAACTCTATTTATTTCTTCAGCATCTTTGGTCCACAAATAAACAGTTCCTGCACACAAGCCTAGGAATATGAAAGCCTCTGGGGGAACGATTTCCTTATGAGAGGTGAAACTCAGCACTGCACTGAGAACTGGAACAGTCACAAGATGAGAGTATCTGCATCCTTAAACAGGATCTGCTGAGCTACTTCAGACACTTCTCATCCCCCAAAGAAAGGAAACAACAGCTGTCTTAATGTGCACACTGAGCCTACCAGCACATCTGAAAACCAAAATACATTTCAAGAGTTTTTCAAAACCAAACCATCCCCACGTAGCACAAAACAAATCCACGGCCTGAGAGAGAGGCTGAAGAGAACCATGAACACCAAACATCTTCCTACTGCACAATCTGTGTCCTGCTATCATGGCCATTTTAGGACACACAAGAGAAATGAGAGACGATTAAAAACGTGCAGCCATTGGGCTTTCTCAGTGCCACAGAACTGTGTAAAAATGGTTTCTTTACACATAATAAATCACTTGAAATGCCTCAGGTTGGACATCACTTTGGTGCATTAACTGCCTTTCTAAAAATACCATCTCTGGCCTTTCAGGATTTATTTTGCAAATCCCACCGAAGCTGAGATTTGATCTCAGTACCACAGTAAATCACTGCACCAGGTGAAGAGGGATGGATCCTTTACTTCATTAGCCTGAAGCTAGGCTCTAAATTAAACCACTGAAGGTCACATCCCTCCCCTGCAGGGGCTGCTGCAGTGACCAGGCGTTGGGAACCAGCTGGGATTGTGTCTGGAGAGATCCTTGCTTCTCACAGAAGTGCAACGCAGCAAGTTTTTCCATGCACCCACATGATGGAGCTGCAACTCAGGTTAATTTTATTAAACTGGCTTAAGAGCCTTTTGGGCCATAAAATAACTGAAGAATCAACTCTTCACAGTTTTTCATCATCTCTGATTAACTTTGTATTCTGTGATTAAAAGAAGGTATTTATCACACACTTTTATTTTAAGCAAAACATCCACAGCACTGAATACAGGTAAACTACTCACCTGATGGGCATCCAGATCAATAATTGTGGCTCTAGACACTCCTTGTACTCTCTCAAATAAGAACTGGATATATAAGCAAGGAAAAACATGGAAAAATTGATGAGGTTAGGTGACAGATTGAACTGGAGGCCCTGAGATTGCACAGTGCATAACTGCTGGAATTTGAACCCAGGGCACATCTATTTGTTTCAGTCACCAAATAAACTGAGACATGACTCTCACACATTTAATGTAAACCTCCCATTATTTGACATAAAAAGGAATTTTTTGTTAAAATAAAAACCCTATACATTTCCACCAGATAAACGAAAGAGGCCAGGCCCAGCCAGGGATCACAGAGCTGATGGTGACAGCATCCAACTGCAACAGCCTAAAATTCAGTATTTAGGAAAAGCTGCTGTAAGGACTGCATGCCTTAGAGCCACTTTAGTGGCAGAATTAAAGAAAAAAAAAATGGCTTTTACTTCTCTGAGTCTTAACTTTGCTGCTGAGTTACCATCTTTAATATAGACATAGTAAATCCCAAAGATTTTGTACAAACTGTCACCCACTATAATTTCTCAATTTGTATTTTAATGGTAGGTGAAAAAAAGAACACTGTGGATTACTTTTCTGCAAATTGCCATGTACAGAAATTAGGATGTTATGTCACATGGTGTGCTGCAGTCATTAGAACTCTTTAGTGTTTGATTATTACTGATACTTTATAAATATTCTAGTATACAAATATACCATAGCTCATTTGATAAAAATAAGCCCTAATTGCAGAAGGCTCCTACTTCAGCCATTCAACAGCTAAACACCAAATGCATTCATTCCCATTTGGTGACTATTTTGGAGTCACTCACATTTTTATTCATGAATCTGAACCACTCTGAGCCCTGTACGGTGCAGTTTGATTCAGAGAGGGGATTTTTGTCTCTGCATTTGTCTTGACTGTCACCACTGAAATCAATGTGGAATGCTCAGGTTCACCCACAAGGCCAGGAAAATGATCTCTGAGGATATCAGAAATCCATCTGGTTTGATTTGGAGTGGTTTTTGCAAGATAACATTATCAGTGCAATTACAGTGATGCCTATTTACATTGATAGTTCTGACCCCTGCAACTCTTCCCTTCCACTTTACAACTCTCCATATCCCCATTCCTGCCCATCTGGAAATAGCTTCATTTTCTCCTATTAGGATGCAAATTAGTTCTTAGGAATTCACGTGGATTTCTCCTCCATTTGCACAAGCAGCAGAAGGCAGTGGTTTAAGAGCAGATCTTACCTTGATGGCCAGTGTGATGTCAGCATATGCACAAAATCCTCCCCCTTTGTCACTGGAGCAGTGATGGAAACCACCCCCTGAACAGAAAAGTTGAAGGGGTGAAAAGCTACAAACTAAACAAAAGCCAGATACTAAAAACATGGATGGGCTTTGCAAAGAGAGGTAAATGAAAACATTCAGATGCTCTTCATACACTATTTAGGGTATCACTGAATTTGTACTCACCCACGTTGATGGCCCAGCCTCTATCCACAGCAAGCTTTCCTGCCTTAAAAAAAAAAAATACAGTTGGAATTCCATAAATGAATGAGGCAACAGTTCATTTCTGCTTCCACCCCAAATCACTCCTGGCATTCTGACAGGCCCCTGGAATTTTCAGATCTTTTGCCACTGAACCAGATTCCTGAGTACAACCCTTAACAAAAATACCCTCAGCATAAGGAGCTGAAAGACTATTTGCTATTCATCAGTCTTTCCTTCTCTGGCAGCTGGAAAAGGGAAAGAGCAGTGCTGGGAAAAGTAAAAAATGACAAAGAAGCTCCTGATGTCCTTCCTGCTCATGCACTAATAGAGGAATGTGAGCTCAAAATCCTGGAACCCAGACATGAAAAACCATAGATCCAGCTGGGGATGGGACCAGATAAGTGCTCCAGTGTGAAGTGTCCTGGTACTTCTACTTTTTATAGGATAGAAAATGCAGGGTATAGATTCTTACTGCTCTTTTCCCCTCCAGTACAAGAAAACTGTGCCTGTATCTCTCCTTTGATCTCAAGTGACATTCAGGGAGGGGAAAGTATTGACAGAAAAGAGATACACAAGGCTTAAATGATGGAATTTCAACTGAAAATCCTTATTATTTTGGCCAGGAAAAGTCACATTTACAAGCATTTAAGTGCAGCATTCCTGAACTGGCCTGTCAAAAGTAATATTACTTTAAGATATTCCTAGTTACAAGCGAAAAAAAAAATGGAGAGAGAAAACATTTAAAAATATATTATTTTTTGTCCGTAGTCATGGAAAGAAAAGATTACACATCACATCCAAAATGAAGTTTGGACAGTTATGAAATTTTTATAACCAATATTTACATTTGAGTGGTTTTAATTCAGTACTAGGACAGCTACTGGCATGGTAAACATGATCCTGTTATGATCATGCCAACTTACACAAATTAGATCTTGGGGAAAGATTGCAATTTCTGAACTACAAAACCCATTAAGTCCCAGGGAGAACACATTATCTGCAATTTATCTCACTTCCTAGGGATTCCTCACCAAAACCCAATCTTCCCATATTGCTAAAATATCATTAAAAAGTAGAGAAACTCAACAGGAATTTTTGTAATAAACAGGCCCATTGGGAATAGCAGAAAATTGCACTTCTGACTTGTACCATACAAATTTTATTGCCTGATGAATCAAAATTGCTTTGAACGTACATTCCTATTTCCCCATAATAAAAAAAAAAAAAGAAAAAAGGTAAAAGTAAGAGCATATGAATGAATCAGGATGAATCCCAAAGTGCCCAGGAGTGGCATCTGTGTTTCAGGAGCCATGAGAAAAACCAGACCATTGGCAGGTGCCTCCTCTACCTGAGCACATTCCTAACTGGTCAACACACACCTGGGAGTTAAAGATAGCACAAAAACATCACCAAAGGAGAGAAAAGTATTGCCTAGCTGGAACCAAGCTGAAAGAGGCTTCACACACACTGAGCACCTGTCAAGAAATACCCAAGGCAGAGCATCAGGAAGCTCTAAACTCTTCCCAAGTTCCTCTCTCAGACCACTGCCTTCATTCCTGTGACAATCTTGCAGTGACAGCATGGCTGTAATGAGAGGAAACTCTGCAGGCCCCTGCTCAGCAGGACTTGCTCTGAGTGACAACCAAATATTTTTCAGCACCTTGAACTACATGAAATTCTTTCTCCCTCCTCCTCCCCATCTCTGCTTTTGCCAGTTCATGCCTACTGAAGGAGGTAGCACTTTTGTTACCTGGCCTATCACCACAATCCAATACATCTAAGGACTGATCCAGAACCCAGCAGGTTCTTCCAGAATTCAAATCCTTAAACAGTCCTTAAACCTAGTTGGTTTAACTTTAACTTCTGTATTTCCCAGCCTAACTCACCTTAGACACCTGGGAGCTGAAATAAACCCTGTTCCTGCATTTGGCACAGCAGCACTGTCCAAGGCTGACAAGCTCAGTTACAGAATCACCACAATTCCCAGATTTACAGTGTTTGATGAGCAAATTTACACATGATCAAAGTGCATCAAGAGCACCTCACCATTATTGTTCCTCCTGTCTGGGTTCGTAGAGGTTTCAGGACTTTCCTCTGAACAATGAAATTGGGAAGAAAGGCAACTGGTGGAATTTCTGTGATTGTAGCCACAACAAATGACCACTGCAAAGGGGAAAAAGAGAGTTGCAATTAATGTATTGTGGTTGGATGATGACACTTAGCTCTCTCATTAGTTGTTATTTACTGAAAAGGTGCTCACAGGTCCTTAGGAAGAGTTTTATTATTTTTAGATGGAAGTGACCATACAAGTTCTTATTAGTGACCTCTAAATAGGTTCATCCTCAAGTTTTTAACTATGAGAATCATCACTTTCCAGATTTTAGTATCAAAATGTATTAAATCAGCAATTTTTCAGGAAGGTGGTATTTCAGAAAATGTAATACCCCTCAAATTGGGAGGAAGAATTGTAAAATGCCCTTCAGCTACACTTGATATATTGTTCAAAGCTAAAATATCTATTCCTGTGTGGAATCAAATGGATATACCAAGGAGAAAGCAAACACAAACAAACAGACAACTGAACTAAGAAGTTCAAACACTGAAGTGAACACACAGTACAAACTTTAGCATAGAGAACTGATTAAAATTTATTTAGCATATTAAACACTTTGGAAAATGTTTCAAGGAAACATTTTGTTCAAAAGACTTCAAGGTTAGAACACAAAATATTTGCAATATGCAAATGCTTTTTTTTTTTTGCAAACACATTGATTACTTCAAAGAACTCCACTAACACTGCAACCAGTGATAACACTGCTAAATATATTTCAAAGCCTAAGTCACAACGAAGAATATACCTGTCCAACCAGTACTGAAACACTGAGGGACTGAGGATTAGGACTTGCCACCAGGTACAAAGAGTCTGAACAGATCCTATTTTCTGCAGCATTAGAAACTGTAAGGAGACTGAGGGCATTGGCTGCCCCATTGCTGAGCTGTTCACAGCTGGCAGCATGCACAGGTGAGCAACTTGAACCAAAGGCAATCACATCCCCATCTCAGGGTCCTCTGATGCTCAAAATAACTTTTCAGTTAGCAATATTTCAATTACCAGGTACTACTGGGGGGGTGAAGGGGTGGCATTGTCCATGATGTGCCTAACTATATTTTACCACCAGTTAATTTCAAAATCTCTCTACTTTTATACTTGCAAGACATTATTGTGTTACTATCTTATCAGCTGTCCATCACAAGGTGCTTTAATTATCTTTTAGTACAGTCAATCTTGATAAAGCCCCTTTGCAAGACATTTTAGTTTTTGAACAAACACATTATTAAAAACTAAATTCAATCCTGTTGTTCTAAAATGGAAATGAAAAGGTCTCATTTGGATAAAAAATAAATTTGACCTCAAATGTGAACAATAATCACACAAAAAGTTTTAACAAAGTTTAAAGTAAGATCAATGTCAACAGGGAGAAGTGGGAGCAACCACAACTCAAACCAACAATTATGCAGCTGCAGGTTTTTAAGTGGAGGTGACAAGTCCAGGTGTGGGGGCAGTTTTGGGGCCCAGGCTCGCTGGTCACAGCTGGAGCCATTCCTGCTGCCACTCACTGCCCACGCCTGGGCCTGAACTGGGATTAGTAATTCCCACCAGAGGGGGGGAATCACCAACTGGGAGCAAAGTCTGGGGGTTCAAGAAGGCAGCCACAGGTGAAGGAAAATGATTCTCCCCTTAGTAACCAACAATCTGTGGAATGCTTCATGCTTTTTTCTTCTGTGTGCTGGTTTTGTTATCCAGCATTCACCACGACCAATTCCCAGAGCAGCTTTATCCTCAGCATTTGCATTTCAGTGTTTGCTCACGTTTGTTACCATAGAACTTCTCACAAATCAAAAGGGAAAAGCACAGTCACAAACTGGCTCTAACCTCACTGCCTCCCTTCTTCCCAAAGGTCAGAATGCTGACATGCAAGAAATTCACTATTTCACATAACACTAGAAGAAGACAGCAAATGGAAAATACTGCAAGCAAACTACCCACAGTCCAGTCATTACCTTGGAGATCTAAATTCTTCAGAGGAATAACTGAGGGGGAATTGCCTCAATTCAAAAGGCCAGACTTTGTTGTGAGGACTCAGCAGGGAACAGGGAGACCCTTCCTGCTAACACAGACCTGATTTCCAGCAGCAGAAGTACCTTGTGTACACCTCCTTGTTTCTCTCCTGCCAACGCTCAGCTGGCCTTTCAGCTGCTGCCAAGACACCAATCACCACCTACTCTTGCAAGTGTAGGCAACTTCCTACCAAATTCATGTTCAGATTTTAAATGAACACTCAAATTATCCATTATTTTAGGAGACCTGGGCATTCTGAAAAAGGCAAGCAACTTCGTAGTCTTTTCAGCTGATCTAATATAAAACTATACCATTTATACCTATTTGTCTGGAGTTAAAAGAAAAATAGCACAGTAGACTTTGGATAAGGCAATAAAGAGCTTTCACAGGACTTTTTCATGTCTAGGACATTATTTTGCTTTTGCAACTGAGCACTTTTATCTTTGCTGCTTGGCAGGAATCTGCTGGTGCAACCAATACAACACCTTCCAGTTCCTACACTTGCAGGAAATATTCTCTCAAGAAAAGGGGGAGAGGAGACACCCAGTTAATCCCATCTGGATACACACAACAGGGCTGGTCTTGGCCACAAGACACAAGTTACACAAGTCAAACCATCCCATAGGTACTAAAAATATTATGGCATTCCAATCTGAGCTATGCACATTAAAGCCTGCTTCAAAGAAGTGATTCAGGAAAAAGAGGTGGGTGGTTCTATGGAATTAAAAGTTCAATATCCAGAATAGCTGCAATAATATCAAATCTAATGATGCATGAAATTGCATGTGACTTCATAGCACAGAATGAAGCAGCATAAGAGAACTCAGGAAAGCAGTTAAGAGCAAAAAAGTTCACACAAATAACAGACTATTTATACAGAAAAATAAAACATTCCAGAAATAGCAATCTGAGGACTCTTCCACTGTGGAAGGGCATGGGTGACTCAAAATAACTTCTTCTGAATTATGAAATAGAATTCTTTTTTCTTACAAATCCATTCTCTGCCCTCCAAGCAGAGTTGCCAAGTAAAAGTAATGTCACCTGCACTCATCTATTACCCATTTCCACCTGCAGATGACTGGATAGATTCAGAACCAGGAATCTCACATGTTTCTGCTTTAGAGTTACACTGAAGTTAAACAAATGGATGTTTCCTTTAGAAACATACAAGGAATGTTCTTCATCCCCCCCCCATGGTCCTGTGTGAGCTGGCTCTGGAAACCTTCACAACAGCTAATGTGCTTGGTTATGCCCTTACATTGATCTTTCAACTCTCTCCATACTCCACTGATACAGGCAGTGTCTTACTATGAAATGAGTACTTCCCCCCAACAGACTGACCACAGAACCCCTACACACATGCTCTGTCACAATTACACAACCCCAAACCCCATAAAGCAATCCCTGCATTAGAAAACATCCAACCAAGTACCCCCCTGTCAGTGGTTTCTTTTGTGTTTTCAATTGCAGAACTGTATTTTATCAGAATACAACAAAACTTACACTGCTCAACACTAAAACCCTGGCACTAACAAGAATATTCCTGACATCTCACACATTCTAATTCTGCCTATGTTTAATTTCCCTGAAATAACCTTCCAGGTCACCTATTTCATATGATAGACCCTCCTTCCCCTCTTTGACCCCTCTGTAGTGTGAACTGCCCAGTATTTCTGTGGTTTTCTTTCAGTATTCTCAGTAACAATGTAATCAGTGTGATCAACAGATACCATTCTATACCCATAAGGCTGATTTTAAAACAACTGTACAAGACATCCACTGCCTTTGACACTCATTCTGGACAGTTTGCTGGAAAAACATATGAGCAGGTACAGCACCTTTAATTTATTAAGGTAGCGCCTGGAGTGAACAACCAAGAGATCTTCATCAGTCGCCTCCCGTGCCTGCACAATCAAGTCATCTGCAATTAGTTTTTCTTCTGCAACAGGAGAGAAATAAAAATTGGCATTGTACAGCACTACTTAGCTCCCCACACCCCTCCACAAAACACTCTGCTCTGACCTCGGTGTGGTAACTCCCTCTGTCATGTTTATTGCTGGAATGACTTTAGGTTGCTCAGAGCCTGCAAGTTTTCCAAATACACCCCCTCTGTCACAGGCAAGCTGTTCAGGTAGTGTGTGTTTGAGAAATATTGTGTACAGGAAGTTTCCAGAGTGTGCTAAGATCATGGGAAGTTCTTCTCTGAACTGAAAGGACAGACAGGTAACGACGGAGGATGAACACACTCTGGAATCACACAACTCCTCACAGTTTAGGGCTTGGTGTACTGGGGAAATCTTGGTGCTTGTACCACCAAATAGCCACCATTATTATAACATGCTTTAAGAAATCCCACAGTTTATACTAGGATTTAATCCCCTAAATCACAGAAGAATAAAGAAATCAAAATTCAAAACAAAGTCATGGCTTGGATGTCCATGGAAGCAAACAAGCTTAATTAGGATATTTATATTACCCCTACCTCAATCTAATTTCAAGAAAAAAACGAAGAGCAGATATTCTTTCCCTTAGAGACCAAAAGATTATTTTAAAACTTTGTTTTGTAAGAGCAAGTTACTCCAAGAATTCAGAATGAGTGCATATGATCACTACAAACAACAATTGTAAGGAATCCTACCGACCTTCCCAGAGAAATTTTGATATTTAATTGCTGCACAGCTGTAGCCTCCTAAGCCTGTATCTCTTCTTTAATTTTATACTTGGAGGAGAAAAAAAACAATTCTGAAAAGCGAGAGATTTTGCTCTGAAGTGTTATACAAGAACAGCACCTGCGACAACATTTGTTTTGGCAAGCTTCTGTTTCTCCTGACTGAGGCTCGAGGAACAATTCATTCATGCACTGGTGTCAAACAGACCCAAACTGCTGCCAGCCTCCTCCTCCAGGAGGAAGGGGCTCTGGAAAGATGCTCACTGCTGATCTGCTCAGTGATAAGGCACAGGGGAGGTCAGCTGTTGCCAGGAATTGTTACACAGCTACAGCAAACCAAGTGCTCTGGGGCATCCTGGGGCTTCTTTCAAAGGACAGTAAAACAATTGGGAAAACTAATTCTCTGTGAAAGCCTGAGACACCTGAGAATAGACACGTCACAGAAAAAGAGCTGGAGGAAAAGGCTTTACACAGAAGAAACAGCAAGGCTAAAGTTCTGATTAACTACCAAAACTTGTGGGATTCAACGCTAAATTATTTAAGGCTGGTAGAGGAAAAAGCCAAAACTCATCTACTAAGTTATTAAGAGTGTTAAAATTGTTTGACATCTGGTGAAAGGATACAAGTCAGCCTGCAGTGGGAAGGGCAATCCTGAACTGCAAAGGATCATCAGCTGAAGGAGTCCTTAGGACCACATGAAGACAAGAGGCCTTTGGGACAACCAACAGCCTTTGAGCTGGCAAGAGAAAAAGCCCTCTTTTTTTGTTTTTGGTTTTTTTTGTTTTTTTTTTTTGTTGTTTTTTTTTTTTTTGTTTTTAACCCTGATGAGGAAGTTTGTGCTTTAAATGAAGAGATGCCAAGATTTCACAGGCCCCCATCCTGCCCCTGGTTCTACATTTGCACCTCCTTAAAGCATTTCTCCCTGTATCCTACAAATGGTTTAAACAGCAATAATTAGAAGCATCATAAGAAGCTCTGCCTGTACTAAAGGGACCTCAAAGCTCTTTCCAAACATCATCAGAGCAATAGGATGAGGCTGCTAAAGAATGGACTAAACTGCTACAGCTGCCCTTGCCTGAGGAGCCCTGTGTGCAGTCCAGATTGAGTAACCAAGTTACACCTGCAGCAAACCATCCTTAACACCTGGTGTTTCACCAGCCACAGGAATGCCCCAGCTCCTGCTACACCAGGCAGGGAAGCACAGGGCTATAGGAAGCCTTGCACAATGCAATTCAGGTTTGGTAAGCCCAACCTGTAGTACAAACCTGTACTAACCAGGTAATTTTCTTTAGGTTTTGTGCAAATGTTGGTTTAAGAGGCACTTTCTATTATGTTTTTACCTTTCAAGAAATTGATGATTTTCCCCCATTTCCCTGCATCAAAGGGGTGCAGCTTCTCCAGGCCCATGAAGGTGATGTTGTAGTCGGGGGAATACACAATGGGCCAGCATCCCAGCGGAGGGTCCTCGTACAGCTCCGTCCTGTGAGGCCTTGGCAAGCAAACACACACCAGTCACCACTTCAAAACCCAATGACCACTTTTACACTGAAGGCCCAAAGTACATATTAGTCCTAATATTGACTTCACAATTCTTAAACGTGGTATTTCCAACAGAAAAATTGAAAGATTTGGTTCTCTCCCCTTGTCTGCCCAGGTGTGTCAATCAGCACCTCTACCTTCAACGGTGCACCCAGTTTGCAGACAACATAACTTTCATTAGCTGCATGACTAGACTCCTATTTTAAATTCATATCAAAACACAAACCACAATGCTTCTAACAACAGAAGCTTGGAAAGATTTCTATTCCCCTTTCCTAGAAAGCAACAAACTATTTTGTGACTGTCTGAGCAAACTAGTAAGCCTTAGGTTTTTATTTGCAGAGCACAGAACCAGGGGACACACTCTTAACTCTAGATGTCTCACTTTTAACCTTTAACCAATACTTGCCTTAGCCTCCTCCTACAAATCATTGTATTTTTCCAACACCAGGAAACACAGCAGAGCCAGCTCTCCTTCACTAGCCGTTCACAAACCCAGCAATGTTTATTAAATGCTCCGTGTTTGCAAACACACACACCAATTGTTTGTGGACACCCGTGGGCACACGTGGGTCAGCAGGTCAAACCAAGGCTGAGACAGGATTCTGCGTTCACACTTAGCCTATTCCACCACCTGCTGGTTGCCTTCCGTGCCCCAAACTCCACCTCACCGAGTCAAGCCGAGACCTCTCCTGCTCCCCGGAATGTAAAGTCTGGAAAAGGCTATGCAACATACTGTGCAAGACACAAGGGTCTTTTGTCAGGTGAACAATACAAACAAAAACACCCTTATTTCCAGCCCGAACGCGCTCAAAAACACCCTTTCACAACCCTGTTAGAAGCAAACCAAACGAAACGCGAGGACAATGGAGGTTTCTCCCCATCACCCGCAGCCCGGTGCCCACACACCGCCCGCACTGCGCGCCAGGGCTGCCCGGCCCTGCCCTCGGCGCTCCCCGCGACACGAGGCGGGCGGAGCGGGAGGCGCCGGGACCCCCGGCTCTGACAGCGGGCCCGGAGCCTCGGCCCTGCGGCGCCTGCAAACTGCGGCATTGCCCCGGAGCCCGGGCGCTGACAGCGGGACACCGCCTCACGGCGGGACTCCCCGTGCCCGGCGGGACTCCCCGTGCCCGGCGGGACTCCCCGTGCCCGGCGGGAC
>JAYDZK010000032.1:19666821-19678088 GCA_034509185.1 Euphonia xanthogaster | reverse complement strand
TGGCTAAATTGGAGGTGCATCTTGACTTTATTGTTGTTCTTGATGAGCCCATGCAGTGTTGTGCTTTCTTGTGCTCTTTCTGATGTCTCTTCAAGTGACTGGACAAGTGATTCGCTGTGATGCCATTGCTGATTTAGTTAATGGCATCCAAATGGTATCCACTTATAAGGACAGCAGAACAGAACAGCATTTCACTCTGGAAAGGACAGTAAAACAGAACAGCATAGCTTTGGAGAAATAGATGAAGGTGTAACTGAGTCAAACAAAAGTCATGCAGAACACAAGCAGGACGCCAGCTCAGCTCTGCAAGGCTGACCAAACAGAAGTATGTGCAGAACAATGATCCCGTGCTTATTCAAAAGTGGGAGTCAAGGAACAGCCCCCTAAAAAGGATGTTGAAGACAGACCCCAAAGAACCACATGAGAACTTCCAGTAAGGGGTATGACTATGTAAAATAAAGTAATACATATACATCAAATAAGCAGGCAGAGCTAATCACTATGTAATCTGTGTGTGGGAGCTGGGGTTGTTAGCTTGGAGAAAAGGAGGCTCAGAGGTGAGCTTATCACTCTACAACTTCCTGAAAGGTGGTTGTAGCCAGGTGGGGTTGGTCTCTTTCTCCAGGCAGCACTGAGAGAACCAGAGGACACAGTCTCCAGCCGTGCCAAGGGAAATACAGGTTGGATATTAGGAAAAAGTTTTTCATGGAAAGATTGATAAGGTTCTGGAATGGCCTGCCCAGGAAGGTGGTGGATGTTTTTAAAAAAGACTGGATATGACACTTGGTGCCAGGGTTTAATTGAGGTGTTTGGGCATGGGATGGACTCAATGATCTTGAAGGTCTCTTCCAACCTTGTGATTCTGTGAATTCTGTGTGTGATAAAAACTCTTTACCCAATGCTCAGGGCACTTAATTGGAGGGGGAGTCCTCAGTGTGACCAGCACTGCAATAACCACTGCCTACTTTCTAACACTCAAGCGGTGTTGGAAAGGTTCTATCTGGTCACTTTCAGTATCACCACAAGGAGAGACCTCTGTCATGAGGATTCACCACTGCAGCTCAAGCTTGATGCTTTGTATTCTGAAGATAAGAGATGTACTAGTAGAAGAGTAAATATGTCCAATTGTCTTATTGTCCAGTGCGTGCCCTGGCTTTATTTGCAGCACAGTTGACTGTTTGAAGCCAAGTGGAGTCAGTCTTGCCAGTTTGGAGCAGGCCAGGGGTCACTCTGGCATTTTGGGGCAGGCCATGGGTCAGTCACTGTCTCCTCTCTAAATCCATGTCCCACAGAAATTGTTTGTGGGGTTTTTAAGGCAGACCTTTGATTTCTGTGCAGCAGTAACAGCAGTGCTGCTGACACAGCCCAACAACCCACAGGTCCTCCTCACGGCCAGAGGTTGTGAGCACGGAGTCAGGGAGTCACTGGGACAGGACAAATGCCCCCAAGGCAGGGGGGGAAAGGAGGTGAACTTTAAGGTCCTTCCAATTCAGTCCTTTTGTGATTCTCTGATACTAAATCAGAATCCAAATGATTTTGCCATCTGTACCAGATTTCTGGAAATTCAAGCCCTGCTGAATCAGCATCCTTCAGTCTGGAGAAGGGCTCTCTCATCTTCATTCTGTTTGCAGCGGAGGCTTCAGTCCTTTGTATGTTGACAATCCCCAGCATGTCTGTTCTATGCAGAACAACAAATACTGCCATTGCTGAAATGTCTCTCTCTAATCATTAAAGTCATCCCCAGGCCTGCTGTGAGTCTCTGGGTTAGAACTGTGGAAGGACAATCTCTGCCCATCTCTGCTTTTTGCTCAAGTGGCTCAGATTTCTCTCCTGGTCCCTGTACCTGATCCCAGTTACCAGGAGGATTCTCACCGCTGGCAGCAGACAGAGTGCTGAGGAAAACGGGATCAGTTAGAACTGTACATTCACTCATCTTTTCACTGTGAGCTGATGCAGGGGGCAAGGGGGGAAAGTGGTGTCTTCCCTGAGCACCACCAGCAGTTTTGTTGCCAGAGGCTGCAGGCAGAGCAGGGAGTGCATAATCTTGGTATTTTGTCTTCCACTGTTGAAAGGGGATGTCTTGAATAGCCTTACTTTCCCTCCTCACTGAGTTCTCAAATCAGCACAGGCTCCATTGTCTGCTGGTGCATTTAGTAGTATTAACATCATTACTCCTACAGCTATGACCACTACTCAGGGTGAAACCCTGCAGGCAAGAGTTTGGAAAGCTGTCTTTACTCTGAACCATCTTACTATTCCTCCCTCATGTACAATACCTGTTATTCTAACCCATTTTTTGTTACAGTCACTGGTACCCTTGGCTCTGCTCCAATCTGGGTTTGCAATTTGCAAACACGAGCCTGGGAGGGCCCATGGGATCTTGTTACCTGGGGATCTGGATATTCTTGTGTCTCCACAAATGCCAGGAGTTTGGTGAATGCCTGCTCCTTGTGTTTGACCTGTGATGGATAACACCCTTCAGAGCCACAGACCTTGCTGTGGCTCACCTGGCTCCCTGGAATAGCGAGAATGTTTGGGTGACCCCACTGCACACACTAAACCAAACAAAGTGGCACCAGAAACTGAAATATTACACCCAGCTGAAATATTACACCCAGCTGAAATATTACACCCGGCAGTTCGATTTACCAAAATCACATTGCTTGGTGTCAGCAGTTAGGCAGAGATCAAAGCAAGCCAGCATATGGCCTGGCAAAATCCAGAGCACTGCATAAAGATCTGGTTTTGCTTTGCAGAGACCGTGCATGGCCAGGAATCCCCGGTAGAAGAGTAGGGGGGCCCTGCACCATTGGTTAGGTGTGATAACACCCAATCCACACCCCCTTGCAAAGCACACTGCACAGCACACATTGCAGAGAGCACTGAGCACACTCTGAGGAGATTGCTGCCCTGACATACATTTGTGGAATGTAGGGGAACACAGAGCTGCTAGCTTGTCTCTGCACTGGCCACTAATGTAGATTGCATTTGCCACAGTGCTTCACAAAGCCATGCAGCTACTGATTTTTGTTATTATCCCATGGGCATGTGTGGAGATTCCAATGGCATGTGCTGTATGAATTTAAAAGATGAATCAAAATCAAGTCACAAACGCATTCAGGAATTAATGGAAACTACACAGGAGATGCTCGTACTGTGTTTGCTATCTTGTCTGCAAAGGGCCCTGCAGAAGATGGCAAACACAGTATTTGTGGCTGAAAAGCAAAAAAGGGGAACTGTAGGAGAACAGCAATGGAGAACAGGGCTGTAGGCGGCCTCGGCCTTGATGAGTTACAGCTGTGTCCTTGAACAAGCCATGTAAACTACTTTGAGGGAAAAGAAGCATTGAACGCTGATGTGTGTTGACTTTTACACCTGGAAAGAAACAGAGAAATTTATGACCAATTACAAGAGTAGAAGGCCCGTGCATGTAGTTTGTTAGCCAATTATGATGCAAAAACGAGTGTGTGCTATGTGTGTGATATAGAGAAAAAGTATAAAAAGTTGTGCTGTGGGATAATAAACTGCTAATGCTTGCCACCATCTTCAGAGTCAGTCTTTTGTCCACCGTCACACTACAACTTTTCTGGCTTGCAGAAATGTTGAGATCTGTTCACTAGTGGGGGGGGGTCTTGGATGGGTGGATGTGACAGAAAAAGGAGTTAATTATTCTTCAGCAGACCGTGGCTTGAATTACATGCAGTAGATAATGTTTCAGGGCACACTCTAGAATCATGAGGAGAAGACAAACTGTGTTTTCTAGCAGCCTATCTTCTGGCAAGCTCTTATTGGTTTATTTGAATATTTGCACGACTGAACAGTCACATTTGGTGAAAAAGAAAACAATTTAAATAGTGTTCTGGCTTTTCTGTTCTGAACAGATTTATAAGGAGATAAAATCCAGTATTTCCCTCTTCACAGTGCCAGATTAACCCAAACTGGAAGCCCCCTTCACATAATCCCATCTGAACACTTGCAGTATGCTTCATTTGTTTAAATTGCCAAGACAACCAAGCCTTTGGGGAGGCACCTTCTTCACAGTTTCAAGCGTGTTTCAGCTGAAGGCCAGAGGCACAACATCAGTCATCACAGATTACTTTTATTCCACTGTAAACGCTCCATTCATTTGGTGTGATGCCAGCATCCTCCAGAGAGTTCCACAAAACCTCCCTGCATGCTTTGGATCTGAGATGAACTAACAGATCCCTGAAGTTGCAGATCATTAGGAGCAAACTCCCTAGCAAAACCTCGCTCCAGAAATGGAGGACTGTGAGCTACCCTGGCTGGGCCTGAAAGCAGCTGCAGGTAACTCTGGCAGGGATTGATGCTGTCTCCTGGCAGTGCAACACGCTTTGGGTTTTACTGTCCTTGCTCTTTGTGTGTTCCTGGAGTGCTCGGGCAGAGCTGACTGCTGCAGGCATGCAGGGACTGGGACTGTTTGGCCCTGGCAGCACACACACTGATTCAACCTCTCCAGAGGCAGGATTCATTCAGGACAGTATTTCCAAAATGCCAACCCTTTACTGTTTAAAATGCAAGCTTAGGCAGGCTGACGTGAACTCCAGGCCATGCATCTACTTCAGATACACTCATCTTACAAATCTGGATCAATTTACAGCAAAAGAGGCAATTTAACTATGAGCATTTGGAGGGCATGCAGTGTCCAAGGATAAGGACATGCATAATGTGCTGAGGAGCAGAGCACCTGTAAATGGAAAGATGCATTTTGAAAAGAATTTAGAAAGTTAATAAAATTTTTAGATCCTTACAGCTGCTCTTTGCACTGAAGGAGTATCTTATGCTCCACCAAAATGGTTTTTAATTAAAATATGTCCTTTACAAGAAGAGCTAGGATTTTAAAAAGAGCATAGTTAAGTGACTGAGATACTGCTTCACATTTGAATTCTGAAGCAAATAGGGTTTCTTGCAAATGTTGTTCTTGCACACAGTCCTGCAGTATAACTCATCTGTTTTGTTCACTGCATGAAGAAAATCAGGCATAAGCTGGAAGGAAAAACCCTTTATGGAGTTTTCAGCATCATTTTTTTAGTGGAATAGAATTACAGTCCCTAAAGCCAAGCAGGTGCAACATCAGATCTGAAAGAGAACTCCAGAAAGGTCAAACAGGATGTGTTCACAAAAAACTACTACATTTTATTGCAAAGCTCTAGAATGGATAGTGTAGGATGGGATTTTTTCCTTGTTTGTTTCCTTGCTTGTTTGGTTTTTAATTTGGTGTTTAAATTTAAAAAACAGGGCTATTCATTATTTATACAGAAAAATCTCATTTGTCTTCTGCTTTTCACCAAGTGCTTTCCAATTTAGAAAGGGTCACTTGGTTGTAATTAAACCAAATGTTAGTGAATAATTCAGTACCTTTTTTCTTCACCCCATCCTATTCATTAGTTAGAGCCAAAAGGCTGTGACTTTCCAATAATAACAAATCTTTAGTCAATAATTAGTAATAATTAAAGACTCAAAGCTGTTATAGCAGCTAGTTAGGAACAAAGAAGATTCTGTTTGTGAAATGAGAACTAATAAGGAAAAAACTAATTTCTCATCAACTTAAATATTTCTAAAAATGTAAGCTTTCATACAGTGTACTCCTGAGAATCTCTTTGTAATTTCATTTGATAAACACAGAGCTAAAATTGGCATCCTTGTAATTAATTTATACTATTACATAAAAATATGGGGAGAATAATTCACAGAGAGAAACCGCATGGTGCAGTTGCTTTAAAGCTTTTTTCCTCTTTCTATGAACTATATCAGATATGCAGTTACATAAATCAGAATGGCACTTTGGGGGCTCTTACAGTCTGAGGTGCTTAAAAGATTTACAAATTTTAACTAGAACTCAGTGATTGTAAAATTAGCCAATATTGGGCTATATGGAGAATCTTCATTATTTTTTCCTGTGTTTCACACAACTTTTCACAAACCTCTAACATGAGAAAAAAATTAACATTCTAAACTAAAAGTAGACTGAAATGAGGAAAAAAATTACGAATGGCATGAAAATCTGTTGACAAACACTGTTCTGCCATTTTGGGTCTGGGTCACTATCAGAACTGTTTGGCACTTCCACTGGAGGAAAAGTTCCAGTTGCAGTTTTCTGCTGGAGCAGAGTTCATCTGACAAAAATCTTGTAGGATTCCTGTGCTTCCAGTGTAACTGGGCCTGGCTCCAGGCACAGCATGGGAGCTGCTCATGAACTTCTAAGGGGATCCTCCTTGACTCTTCATCACCTCCTTAGCAGTGCTATGCAGAGAACTGATCTGAGAGAGTGACAACTTACTCAAAAGGACCCACAACCAACGAGAAAGGCCAGTGGGGGAGAAAGGAGAACACAAATATGATCCCAGGATCCCAAGAGGAAACGTTCCTAAATAACGCAAAACCTGGTGGGGCCAAGTTGTTGGCTGGTGAGGAGAAATAAAAAGGCAGATGGATGTCAGTGTGCTCAGGGAGACCACACAGGAGTAAAAGCAGACTGATGACACCTCGTGGGGGGGAGCAGCTCTTCTCTGGGTGAGAACAGCCACCCCAATTTCACTGCATGCACTCATCTCCAGAATGGAAAGCAAAGGGAGGCAAACGACCTTCACAGGTTCCACAGAAGCCAGCATGAGTTCTGATAATGGGCTCCCAGCTTCCTGCCCCAGCAACAGAATACACCTGGCAATGGATTTAGGCACAGTTAGAGACACGGCCCTCTCCTATGACAGATCCCAGCTGAGCGGGAATGACCCTGGCTTATTGTGAAGTTCAAAGGAAAACAGGAACAAATGTCTTCCCACTGTATTTTGGGTCTTTTCTAGGCTATTTCTTTTTGTATTCCACCACCTTATTTAGCTTTTGAGTGCTGCTGGGCATTGAGAAGAGTCTATAATTGTACTGGGTGTTCTTTTTCCCTTAGCAGTTAGTGAGAAGTTAGAACAGGGCCCTGGGTACAGGCAGTTCACATTTGCCAATCTCCCGTGCTCTCCCCTGCATTTGTCAATGTCTGAGTTTCACCAACTGTTATGGTGCCAATTTGCCTGGTTCTGTTCCCATGAAGTTCATCACAGCCTTCTCTTAGGAAGATAAATAATTTTATCTGCAAATCCTGCTGACTTCATTTTTCTGTTCTACACTTCATTTCTGCCTTTCTGGATAATGAATGAGTGTATTAAATGCTAACTACAGTCCAGGTCCTTGGGATATACTAATATTAACCTCCTACTGAATTGGAAACTGACAGCCTAATGAATTAAAACTCTTTGCATGAGAAAAACAGTGTTGACATAGGGAAAATCAGGATGACTTGTGATTTACTCCTAAGCTGAAGAAAAAAAAACCAACCCAAACCCCCTCCCAAAACCTTGTAAGTGCAAGTATCTGCCATTTTCACTGAATTGAATTATGGGTCTTGGGAAAAAAACAGGCTACGAGAGGAAAAACCAAATCTAATTAAAAAAGGGGGGGAACCACCTCTGTATTCCTGTTTCCTTTGCTGTTTATGGAATCACTGAACTGTAAAACACTACCTTAAGCATTTTCCCCCCATGAAACTGCTAAAAGTGCTTTGGCTAGAATATCCTTGGAACATCAAAGCTTGTTTAGGTATTTGATCCAGAGGGGACAAGGTAAGCATTTATAGCTAATCAAGCCTGAAGTCAAAGATGAACAGGATGAACCAAACTGATGACTACTGTAGCTTTAATCATGCTGGCAGGACATGCTGCCTTGTCAAAGTCATTTAGATTTTTCTAGATATCAGAAAAATTCCCACATTTCTCTGACACTTCAGTATAGTATCTGTAGTGGATATTTCTGAAAGAAAAAATATATTTGGAGCAAACATCTCCAAGCCACATAAAAAAAGGGCAGTTTCTTAATCTCCTGCCACTGTTATGAAAAGGAATATATTAGAACTTAGATGTGTTATAAACTTCAGCAGACAGTCTAGAGTTATTCCTGAAACTACAATAGCTCAGCATCAGTGTGTAATTTATACAGCAGCTTTAAAACCTCTAATTAGTGTCTTCCAAGTACAAATCGTCTTGTTTGAACTTTGTCTCAAAGAAGAGGTAGAAGAATACAAAAAATGTTAATGCATCTTCACATGCTTTTGAAGTGAACCTCCTTCATGCATGAGCATTTTGAGGGACCAAATTTTCTTAGCACTTACGAGGTGTGCTACTTCATAGAAAGTGTGCAGGTGTAATAATGCATTTAATTAAAAATTTATTAAACTAAACCTGTGTTATAAAACTAATAGGCCTTTCCATGGGAAACCATAAAGTTCTTTGGGAAATTTGCCATGTTTTACTAATGTTTTCAGTAAGTTCTATCAAAGCAGATTCCTTTAATCAGGTTAGAAGAGCTTACAAAATGCCTGACCTTTAAAATCACTGTCCTGTGCCTCACTATCTGCAATGAATTTATCTCAGGGACATTGTATTTAACCTTTTTATTTGCTACAAATCTGCAGTTGCAAGTTCACATCAAAGACAACTTTTTTGCTCAATAAATTAATCCAATTTTTCAGTGTTGAATATTCTATTCCACACAGTAACTTGATTAGTAGGTGGCTTACCTGGAAAAGGATTTTAGGAGACAAAACAGAAATCTGGGCACCTGGGTGCAGTGTGCACATGATCTGTTATATTCTCTGCTGTATGGCAGCACCTCCTGCTTTTCCACTGACATTCTACTGCAGGAAGTGATGCCTCCTTTCAAGGACTCACTGTGCATATAAGAGAATTTAGGTTTCTTCAAGGTTGGCAGAAAGAGTTGAATTTTTAGTACTTATGTATATATTAGAATGAAAAAAAGATTTTAAATGAAGAAATGCAATTTTACAGTTGAAATGCACACTTTCTAGTGTCTCTGTAGATGGGGAAGTCTGAGATCCTTGTTGTTAAGGTACAGAACCCTCTAGATCACTCCCAGTGCTGAGATAAATGAGATCAGAAGACTTCTACATGAAGAGGATGGGAAAAATAGAAAAGATTATGGGATTTTATACATTGTCCCATGTTGGTGTTTAATGCATAAAAAATAGCAAACCAAGAAAAGTGTTAATGTTTAAAACAGATTTAGAATTGTTGTACTGGACTGCCTACTTAAGATTTGTGAGGTGTACATAGCATAATTTGCAACCAAGTAACCTTGAAAAAACCAAAGTCACTTTTGTTAGTACTGTTAACTAGTCATTAAACATATTCACATGCCTGCTCATAAATTGTATTCATTGTTTTCAAGATTTAAGACTTCTGTGTTCTGCTAAATTTCCCTGATGTATTTAAAGCAGAAACAAAGGTTGGGGTTTTTGTTTGTTACTTGTCTCATCTTGTGAATTCTCCTCACTCCTGCATTCATTGAGTTGTTGGGTGAATAGCTCATTAATGTGATTTCTATCTGTGTACAAAGGCACAGGGCAGAAGCACTGTTATGTAACAGCTTGAAAAGACACCTATAAATAACCTCCTTTAATAACCATAAATTTACATTAGAAAGGTAGATAAACTCTGAAGTGAAAAACATTTATTTTTATCTGATGCTGCTATTTCATAATCTCAATGTTATCAGACTCATCGTGCATAAATGAGAGAGGTCTTGGGGTTTTATACCATCTGGGAAAGTCTTGCATATCGAATGGATTTATCCGATAGGAACAGGGATCTAAAGAGCTGCATTTCTCTGTGGGGACTCAGCTGTACCTGGTACACATTGGAAAACTCCCGGCAGCATCCCTGGCAGATGAGGCTGTGCAAAGAAAGGCAGGCTTAGCTCTTATTTTACCCATTTTCTAAACACAAGTGCTCTTGTCTCAATAACCTGAACGAACTCAACCTCGATCAATTTTAAATATTCCTTCCTTGACATCAGTAACTGCCTGCCCTAATTTTGGGCATTTTCTGAATTTATGCCTTCCTTTGGCCTAACACCTTGGAAGGAAGGAAAATCCTGGCAGGATCACCAAAATGTTCAGTTTTACATTGCTGTCAGTCCATCATTATCCCTGTAGAAAGCAGTAGTAAGGCTGAGAGGATGTCCTCGTAAAACCTTCCATATGAAGCTGCATGAAGGTACAAAAGTCTAATACAGTAAATTGAACGTGATTACTGCTGGAGTGATAAGGAAATACCTGGAAAAGGACCCTTTGTGTACTCTGTAAGTCTCCAATGCCCACTGCGAGGCAATGCAGTGTCCCGCCTCCTCTTGCAGCTCAGCTCCTGCAGGCAGCAGGAGCAGCTGAGCAGGGACCTGACCCCGAACCGCTCCACGGGGCTTGGGGCAGGATCCACGCCGGGCTGGCGGGGCTTGGGGCAGCCTGGGACAGCGGGAGGTGTCCCAGCCCATGGCACGGTGGGATAGGATGGGCTTGAAGGGCCCTCCCAACCCCAACCATCCCGGGCTTCGCTGAGTCATTTGCTGGCGCTAAGGGGCACCAGCTGAAGTGCTGTTCCTCTGGTGTTGGTTTTTAGGCACCTTTTAATATATTGGATGCTTTTTTTACTTCTTTGACTGAAGTTCCTTTGGTGGAGATCCTTTGCAAGGCTCTGCAGCTATGGGGGTGGAACCAGGAAGCGAATTGAGCAGAAAAAAGCCCAGCAGTGACAGCCATTGAGCTGGTCAGTCGGGAAATACAAGTACCTGGAGCTCAGTGATGGGTAAGACGGACAAGGGAAGCAGCAGCATGCCAGGGAGGAAGGAAGCTGACCATTTTTCCCAGTGATTTTTGCAGGATACTGCTCTGCTCTGCAGTGTAAACACAGACAGCATCAGTCAAAAAAAGAGCCCCATCACTGTTATTCTGCTCTAAAGTTACTATTCCCAGACCATCTTCTTTGTCAAGTCTATTGACCTGCCCTTTTCATCTCCTCCTCAGCATGGTGTAGGCAACTCCCCAAACTCCCCACTCTCTTCCCAACCAGAGCTGCATCCCTACAGGAACAGGCATTTCATTAAATGTATTACTGGCGCTTGTCAGTCATTCTTCAGCCTTTAAATCAAATATTATTTTATTTAAGAGGTTCAGGAGTGTGATAATGGAGAACGTTTTTCATCATTCTACTGAGTGAGCCCTGATTCTTTCAGCTTAATGAAACTGCTCTTACAAGTAAATTTTACCTAATGCATTCAGCTGCTAAAGCTTCACAGAGCTGGCCCTGCACTGTTAACACACAAGTGCAGACATACCTGCAGGGGCTAGGATTGGAGGTGGTTTGAGTCAGCCTCACCCAGCACACTTTAAAATAACCCTGCATACCTCATTG
>JAYDZK010000032.1:19608883-19655038 GCA_034509185.1 Euphonia xanthogaster | reverse complement strand
TGGCTAAATTGGAGGTGCATCTTGACTTTATTGTTGTTCTTGATGAGCCCATGCAGTGTTGTGCTTTCTTGTGCTCTCTCTGATGTCTCTTCAAGTGACTGGACAAGTGATTCGCTGTGATGCCATCGTTGATTTAATTCATGGCATTCAAGTTGTGTCCACAACAAGAGAGCTTTACCTTGAGGATTCACCACTGGAGCTCAAAATTCATGCTTTGGATTCAGAAGGTAAGAGATCTGCTGGTAGGAAATTAAATATATATTGAAAGTTCTAGCTGTCTGATAGATACATGCACTAGCTTTATTTGTCACACTGTTGATTGCTTGAAGCCAAGTGGAGAATTTTAAGGAATTTCTCTGGATGCTACATTGTGAGGTTGTCTGTTCTTTTTTCTTTTTTTTCTTTTGAGCTGAGGTAGTCTAAAGAATTTTGCAAAAGGATGTTTTTGTGAATAGTCATGTATCTGACAGGAGGTTCAGAGGTGATGCTTGAGACCAACCACCTGTTGCTCAATCTGTTTAATTACTACACAAACACTCACTTTTGGGACACACCATTTAGGCTCATAAGAGTCAGTGCATTTGTGAATGCATTGTTATTTAATAGGAGCAGAAAACGTCTGCTTTTTGTAATCTCTAGCATCAGAAAAAGAGCCATGATCTGCTAAGAATTCCATGCTTTTGACAATCAAGTTTTGTGCACGCAGAGCACTCCAAGCAAGGGATTTTTAGGACAACTACTGAAGCAAAATAATGTGTCAAGCTGCTGTAAAAGGTGGAATTAATTGTTTTGGTTACTGTGCCCATCCCACCTGTGTTTATAAACCATGAATGCCAGGTGAAGTATGTTAATACTGAATACATTAATAATGAAAAGTAAATTTGTTTTTATCCTATGTGTAGTGCTGGATTCGTGGCTTGGTGTTGTGCAAACTCGAGGGTGGTTCATGCTTCTTCTTGTAGGGATAAAATAGAGAGATTCCCCATAAACATAAATGGTTTATGTTCCAGGAGGACTCTATGCTTGTTCTCTATTTTTGTTTTAATCTGGTTGTTTGATTTGTAGGAAACACTTTCAGCACTCTGGCAGGGTTGGTGTTTGACTGGACAGTGGTGAAGGACCCAGAGGCTGATGGCTTCTCAGACTCCCACAACGCTCTACGGTAAAGGCATTTCCTTTGGTCTCAAAGGTTTGTTCTGTCTGATGCATAAAAAATACTTCCCCACATCTAGGCAGTTTATTGAACTGATGCCTAAAATTATAATGTTAAGGGTCAGTTGATTCAGGTTGGTTTTTTTAACCTACTCGACAGCCTGGGCACTTTGTTCTCTGTTTAGTTTAGCTGATAGTGTTAGTGAGCAGCTCTGGTAGCTCTGATGCAATAATTAGAAATAAACAGACGCGGTTGTTGATCTTGCTGAAACATCTCATGCAAAAGGAAGATTTATCAGTAAGATTGTTATCTCAGGATTTCAATAGAGTTTTATTTTTAGCTTTTTAAGGAAAAAAAGTCCCCTTCCATTTGAGAAAGGAGCTTTCTGAACCTTAAGAGTTTCAGGTCAGTGGACCTTAGTTCTGGTGTTGAAACTGGAGGATTCCTTGTGGGGAAACCAGTTCTCCTACAGAGCAGAATGGCTAACAGCCAGCTTCCATCCTCAAACTCACACTCCAAACACACTGCAAGTGGAGTGGGGGGAGCCAGCAAGACTTTGCTCCTGGGCAAACACAAACTGATTTTGCAGCCTTAAAGAAGCAGCAATGGCTGGGGAAAGCCTGCTAAGCTCATAATACACCTGAAGCTGCAGGTGCAAGTGACAGTCAGAAGGAATGGCTTAGTGGGACTGGATATCCCAAGTCCTGGTACATATGGAGCTTTTTCTTTCAGTATAAGTAGTTGCTGGTGTGATTTTACCCAAACTAATATTGATATATGCTCTACTGTTAGCACAGCCACGATAGCATTAAAATGTTCTACAGGCAGTACAGCTTTGTGAAATAAATAATAAACTGTCATGAATATGTTCATATCCTTCTTAACTGTTCTCCATATGGCTCTACTGGTTTTACTCTGAAAGTGCACATGAAGCCAAGCAGATCATGTGCATACAGAAGGTGACACCCTGTAAAACATGCTTCTCTTTCCAAAATTTCCTGTCATTTGCCCGTTCATGGCAAATTTCCTCCCTCTCTTCTGCCACTTTTCACTGAAATTTCTAACACAAGTTTTCTGCTTGTAGATGATTTCCATAGCCATTTATTAAATACATCCTGGCTTCTTGAGGGCGGTCAGAGTTATCTTCTGGGTTTGCTTTTATAAACATGAGCTTTGGGTCTTGCACATCAGTTCTTCTACAACACAGAGAGTTTTTGCAGTCTCACCTACTGAATAAACCGGAGGGGTCATTGTAGACAGCATATGCAGTCTTCTGATAGCTCACAAGCAAGCTTCAGACAAACTTATCTGTCACAGAAATTAGCTGCAGATACCTCAAAGAATGAGTAAAATTTCGATATCTGGTCCCAGGCAAACATCTTAAATTGGCTTAAAAATGGAAGTGGCTGGGAGTAGATGCTGGTGGTGTTTCTCTATGGGTTTACAAAGGTTGTTTAACAATTTTCTGTTCACTTTGTGATTCACCTTTCAGTATACTCAAGTTCTTGGAATCCACTTACATCCCACCTTCCTATATATTGGAAATGGAAAAAGTTGCCAAGCAAGGAGATACCATTCTGGTGTCTGGAATGAAAACAGGGAGTTCTAAATTAAAGGCAAGGCTTCAGGAAAGCATCTATAAGGTAAGATTTCTGAATGTCAGGGGAGAAAGATGGATTTCTGAATGTCTGAATAAGCATCTGTCTCAGGTTTTTCTGTATTCTCCAGAAATGACCTTCATGGAGACATGATTTTTTTCTTGGTTCTTGCACTGTGTGCACAGAGCAGATCTCTGTACCATTCACTGTCCCTTGCATTGCCCTGTTGTGACAAAAGTCGAGATGAAACTTCAAGAGCCAATTGCAGCAAATAATGTTTTTCACTTCCAGATTCTAAGTTTCTGCTGCATGGTCTGTTTCAAACAAATGAGCTGCTTTTAATGTGGTTACTTTTCTTTCCCCCTCCATCAACAGGATGTACACCCTGCAGAAGTCAGATTGCTCATTTTGGAAAACATCCTTTTAAATCCAGCATATGACATTTATCTTCTGGTAGGAACATCAATTCAGTACAAAGTTCAGAAACTGAGGCAAGGGAAGATCACAGGTTTGTTCTTTTCTCATTTATTTTTATTTTTTAATGCTTTATGTGAATTTTTAACTGCTGAGAAATTTTTAATTGTGTTTAAGCTGCTTTGTTAATGTTTAATACTGTTTTCCTAAGGCACACATTGATACAGCTGCTTAGTTCTTTCAGTCAAAAAAATTGTGACTGTTAAGAACATACTCTTGCAGATTTGTCAAGGATGTAGAGACAAGGGTAACTGAAAATAGAAGCTAACACTGTCATTTTAGATGTTGACAGTCACTAAGGAACTGACTGACTTTCTTACTTAAATCAAATTTAGATTAGTAACTTTTGTAACAGGAAATATTTTATTGGCAAATGGGTTTGCTCCACAAAGTGAAGCCTTTATAAATGTGGGTTAGCTGGCTTTATGCCCATTTCAAAATGCAGTACCTTGAGTTTTCTCTCCTCTCTCCTTTTTTCCCTTTTGTCTTGTTTTTTTTTCTTTTGAAGCTGGAAATCAGTTAAATGTTAGATCTAAATACTGAGATTATATTAGTTGGGAGTTGCAGTTTCACAGATATTAAATTTGCCAAGAAGCTCAGTTTTTTTGTGTGTGTGTTGATGCGATGACAAAAGTGCTATTTTTACAAGACACTGAAATATTGATTTAATATGTGCACTAGGCATCAATAAAAAATAATCAGCAATAATTAGCAGCAGCTCAACACTGCCACACCTGCTTTTATTGTTTCCTATGTTTTGTTTCACCTCCAGAAATAGCAATGCCATCAGACCAGTACGAGCTGCAGCTCCAGAACAACATCCTCCATCCCAAGGGAGATCCCTCCTGGCCCGTTGCCAAGCTGGACCAGGCAACATCCACTGTGACTGCATTGCAGCAGGGCCAAACCAACCTCATCCTGGTGCACAAGAGTATCCTTCCTCAGGAATGCTTCTCCAGCCACCACTCTGTGGCAGGAGACAAGCTCTCCATCCATGGCAACACAGAAAGATCAACTTATCCTCATTTGCACCGAGAGTCTGGAAATCAGGAGCCATGGAAAGCAGCACTGCTGTGAATTCAGTCTCAGCAGAGCTGTCTGATGCCTTGGAATGTTTTAACAAATTAGCTTGGCAAAAGATCACTTAAGTCATGTCTGTTCCCCTCAGTCACTGTAGAAATGTATGGGGCTTTGTTTAATTTTTATATTTCAATCGTTATATTCTCTAGTGAGATCTCTCCAAAGAGCTCACTGTCTTGCAGTGAAGTGGGATACTGTTTATTTGCAGTGTACACTTAGCTTTGGAATAGCCAAAGAGGCACGAGGAGTCCCAGGGGATGCTGATCTTGACTTGTGCAGAAGCTGTGTGTTCCTTGACTGCCCCTCAGGTATCCGCATGCAGGGCGTGTCCAGGCTGCCCAACAGCACTGTCTATGTGGTACCTCCTGCATATTTGGGTTGGTATTGCTGCACTCTTCCTGGTTGCTTAATGCCATTTCTGGCCTTGTTGCTGATTTTCATGCTGTATCTCCACACTTCCACTCAGTGTTAGTTTTCACTGAAAAGTATTTGATTCATAAAAGTAGCTCAGTGTGAAATGGGTTTTATGTACTTTCTTTTATCTCCGTAGTCAGCAGTTTAAAATAATGAATGTTCATCTGCAGAGTGTGGGCACCAGGAGCAAAATGCTTTTCTCCATTAGATAAAGAGGCTGTTGGTTTGTGCTGTTCAATATTTCCTGTTTTGCAGGATTTACAGTTCATCCAGGTGACAGATGGGTCCTGGAAACGGGCAGACTTTATGAAATTACAGTTGAAGTGTATGATAAATCAAGCAATAAGGTGTATTTATCTGATGTAAGTTGAAATGTTTACATACTTTTCAGTGTCTGTCTCCTAAATCCTGACTTGCTTTGGAATTATTTGAGTGGTTTCTTATTTTCATTGAGATAGGACAGTGCAAAGCTTGTTGTTCGTTGCCTTCTCTTTTTTTCAATTTGTTTTGTTGTTGTTACTTTTAAAAATAAAGCACTCTGGGTGATTCATGTGAAATTATTGGAGTCTTAAATGATATAGGAAAAAAATGGAAGTTGGACAAAATCTTTCAGGTTGGATGAGGCTTGGAGCAACCTTAAATCATTCGGTGCCACCCCTGCCATGGCAGGACACCTTCCACTGTCCCAGGCTGCTCCAAACCCCATCCAGTCTGCCCTTGGACACTTCCAGGGATCCAGGGGCAGCCACAGCTGCTCTGGGCACCCTGTGCCAGGGCCTGCCCACTCTCACAGGGAAGAGCTACTTCCTAAATTCTATATACCAGGTAGCAAATATACATAGTTCTTAAAAAACTGCAAAAGAAACTAAATTTAAATAGATCAGTTGCAACAAGAAAAATTTTATTAAATTACTGCTTTTCGGAGTATTGGAGCTAGGGGAATATTATTTTATTTGCCCATAATTGCTTTTTGGGGCAAAATCTGAGTTTGAACTAGAGCTCAGCAGTGTGTTGTTGAGGCAACATATTAATGTGTTCTTTTGTGTTGAAGAAGGAAAAAATTAGAAGAATACTGTAAAATACGAATTATTTAGCAGTATCAATATGGCTACTTTCATGTTAAATTATGTGTTGCTGATAGTTCAAGATAAAACTTTCTGTGGAGTTCATGTTATGTCTAAAGGTAAAATCTTACTGAGAGACTGAAACTTCCATAGGGGGAGTTCTGATCAGTTCCAGCAGCGTGCCTTTGAACTGTGTTATTAAACTGTGGTTTGCTCACTGACCTGTTGTGTGTTCAGGGTTTTCTGTCCCCCATTGACGTCAGGTACCTGTGGCAATTTCTGTTTCATGTTTTGGTTTTAGAATATCCGAATTACTACAGAGCTGTCCAAAGAACACTTTGAGGTGCTGCAGTCCTCTCTGAATGGGTCCTATCATTATGTGATGGCTGTGAAGGCAGGTCAGACCGTGATTGATGCTGCACTGACATCAGTAGTTGATCAGGTGTGTCTTTGTGAAAACTCCTCTGCTTCACTGGTTGGCCTAAAAAAAAATGAGCTGTGCAGTAGTAACTTCCTAGCAAAAGGAAACCTGAGAATTACATGGGTCTGAGCTGTCTTTGTTTGAACAGATTAAGAACCAAATTCTAAAATCCTTTCTTCATGAAAACTGTCAGTTGAGTCAACAGAGGATTTGCTTAAATTAAAGACTGTGGGATTTTGCTCCCGAGCATGTGGCAAACTCCTGTCAAGGCAGTGGTGCACAGCACTGATTTCTTTTCTCATGGCAGATCCATGTGCTGGGCAAGGGGCCTCTCACAGGCTGAGGGAATTTTACACTTTATTGTGGTAGGATCATCACTCATACCCTGGCCTTGTTCTGCAGTCAGTTACATTGGGGAAGTTTGCTATCAATTGGTAAGTGACCTTAAACTCTGGAATGACAATCTGCCAAATGTATCAGCCTGCACATTTCTCCAAATTAATATTCATTAACTTTCTGCTGGTTGGGCAGGCTGCTGAATGTATGGCTAACTAGGGCACGTGGTGTGGAAGTGAGTTGCTTTTGCTTGAAAATTCAACACTTCAACCCATTTGCTGTGAAATCATTGTAGTGATTCCTTGAGCAGGATTTAGTAGCTCCTTCAGTGTGATAAGCCACGGTGATTTTCTGTGTCAGAGGTGTTCTCTCTGGTGGAAAGGCATCCCCTGAGAGCTGTTTTTCCTTCAGAACTGCAGTAACACTGTGTTGTGCCCCAGGGCTGTGGCACTGCAGTGACAGCAGGGCTGTGAAGGCCAGTGTTTGGGGGGCTGAGCAATGGCTGTTTCAGGCTGAATTTTGTACACAGTGAGATGAGCAAAGAGTAAATATAGGTGTTGAGCCACCAGATTGGTTCTCCAAATGAGGTCTCAAACTAGGAGCAGTGAAAGAGTGTATTTCTTTTTGCCTTTTAAATTGATGTGGGCACCTGGATCTTCATAGCAATAGCACTCATTTAATACCTTGCTGCCAGGAGCTGTTTGCTCACTAGGAACTCTGTTCATAAGTGGTCCTAAATAGTTTTCCTTCCTCTCTGAGGTGTTTTCAAGGACTTGTCTGTACCTAAGGACTAAACATTAACTTTGGGAAGCTCTGTGGTGCCATTTATAACACTGTGCTTTTGCACTTGCAGGATGGAGGTGTTCATACCTTACCAGTTCCAGTGCAAAACCAGCAGGATGTGGAGATCTATGTTCCAATACTTCTTGTACCCAGCATTCTGATGTTTCCTTGGCAGCCAAAAGCAGGAGTCTACCAGTACACCATCCAGGTATGCCAAAGAAATACCCAGCTGCAGGGAGTGTAGCTCAGCCAGGCACACTGGGGCCTGACACCACTGAGCTAGGGTTGACTTTGGATACTTCAGGCATGGTGGAATCCAAAATGTAACTTGGAGGAACTTCATGGGACATTAGTTACAGGAATTTATTGTAAATGCAGAGCTACCAACAAAAGAAGGAATGATGAGGAGGACTCTGTCTTATTAGAAAGTTAATTTATTACTCTGTGATACCATATTATATTAAAGAATACTGTACTACACTAAAGAATACAGAAAAGATGCTTATTGAATGTTAAAAAGATAATAATGGAAACTCGTGACTCTTTTTAGAGTCCTGACACAGCTTGGCCTTAATTGGCCAATGAGTTAAAACAGCTCACACTGGAGCTTAATCAAGCAATCACCTTGAGTAAACAATCTCTAAACACATTCTACATGAACACAACACAGGAAAAACAAACAAAAGAATAATTTTTTTTCTTTTCTCTGAAGCCTCTTGCTGCCTTTCAGCTTCCCAAGAAAAAAACTGAAAGCGAAAGAATCATGTTTAAAAAATGTGAATATCCTAGGAATTAACACACAGTTCAAAAAAAGCACCAAGAAACCAACAAACATAAAAAACTCCACTGACTTCCAGCTCTTGTCTTCCCTTCCTCTCTCCCTCCTGCATGCACCACACTCCTATGCCTGGAATGGTTTGGAATTCCAGGAGCATTTCATATCCAAAGATCCACAGCAATCATTAGAGGCTGCCCTTTGCTGGCAAGGATGGGAAATATGAATGGGAGTGTGAAGTGACTGCAAAAAGGACATGACAAGATTAATTAGCAGCCCTCTGCCAGCTTTGGACATCAGTATTCCTCCCTGGCCACACACCTCGTGCTCCTAATGCAAAGTTCCAGGGAGGCAAAGGCTGCAGCTCGTCTACAGAAGGGATGATTTCCATGTTTATTGGGTGTGTCTTTGCTCCCAAGCTGTCAGTTATTCCTTATGCTTCATAAAGCAAATGGTTTTTGTTCCAGAATCCAGTATTTCTAGTCTAAGTAGGGAAAAGAAAGTTGTGCTTTCTCAGCCCAGACTTTTATCCCAGGCCAGTGATAGCCAGACCCTGCACTCGGGTGTTGGATGCACAACTCCTACCTCTCCCTTTTAGCATAAAGTGGTGCTCAGTTTTGGATCTGTGTTAAGTAAACCATATCCAAATAGGCAGCAGGACACTTGGTGCCAGGATATTCTCCCAGGTAACAAGGGACAGGATGAGAGGAAACAGCCTCATATTTAGATTGGATGTTAGACAAAATTTTTTCACAGGAAGAGTTGGCAAACACTGGCACAGGCTGCCCAGGGCAGTGGTGGAGTCACCATCCCTGGAAGGGCTCAAAAATCATGGAGTGCAGCACCTGAGGACGTGGTTCAGTGGTGATAATCTCAGAGGTCTTTTCCAGCCTTGCTGATTCAGTGACTCCATGGAGAGAATCAGTCTCACAGGATTCAGCTGCATTCTGCAGTAGAAATCTAAGGGCAGCTCCGTTGAGTTAAGCCCAGCATTTCTGCTTGTCTGTTCTGTAGGATTAGTTTGGTTTGCTTCATGCTATTCCTGACCAAACCAGCAGAGTGTGGTAAAAATTCTTAGTACTAAATCTGCTTTTCAGTACTTCATAATTCTGCTGGAGTTTTCCCAGTAAGGGAGAGGAAATGTAGTTTTGTTTCCTACCTCTCTCACAGTTCTATTCTCATCTTATCTTGCATATATAATGAAGTATTTCACTAGAGAACATTCCTTCATGGTACTGCAATAATTGTGTCATCGTTCTTACTTTACTCTGATCTTTTTCTATAAAAACATAGAAACTTTTTTCTCCCAAGATTTAAATTTTGCTGAAACTGAGACCTTTCTTGTGGTCTCTCCATCCCACAATACCACTGGTCAACAGCATACACACAGCTCAGCTGTTCCTGCCTCTCCATCAGAGTTTGCCTCCCACTCCATAGCTTCAGTCAGGCTATTTCAAATGGGTGAATAAAGTTTTTCTGAAAATAAATGGAAAGGGATTTTTGGATCTAGCCAAATTCTGTTTATAGCTGAAGTAAATCCCTCCAGATGGTATCAGAATGCCTGGCAGGTTTTCCTTTGGCAGCTGTCTGGTTTGTTGGGGGTTGCTGTGTTCATATTTGTGCTAATGAGGTGGTTTCTGCTGCTGTCAGAGGTGCAGTGCCAGCTCAGGGAGGCTGAGCACGTGGAGGTTCCTGGGGAGGGCATTGCTCCCAGCAGCAGTGTGGAGCTCCCTGCCAGGCTCTGGGTATTGATGAGGCTGCAGGGGAAGCTGCTTTACTCCTCCTCTCCTCAGTGCAGACTGACTGCCAGAGAGAGAATGCAGTGAGGTGTGTGGGGTTTATGGCAGGGACCCTCATGAGGCTTCATGCAGTTATTAAGAATTGGGTATTTCTGTTTTATGTTTTCTGCTCATCTCCCTGTTTCAACTAAAATACCTTTACAAATAAGCTGAGCTCTTGGATTCTTTTAGCCTTTCTCACCTCATCCCATGCATCTCCTGTAACACACCACTACCTATTTATAAATTTGTCTGTGTTCTTCTGTAATCAGGTTGTGCATGTGCTCAGAGGAAGGAAGAAGGGAAATGACCCTCCTCTTCATTTTCTTTTTGTTCTCTTTCCCTGGTAAAAATTACTAGCTAAGCTCCTGTATGATTTAGATTTGTTTGTTTTCCACACTGTCCCTCTAGACAAGATTTATCACCTTGTTAATTTTTTAATGATGAAGTAGGTTAAAGGAAATGCTGAGGAAGTTAAAGAAATTAAAACAATATACATTAAAAAATAGCTTCAGTGTTCACCTGTGGTTTACTCTCATGGAACTTTTGATATTTGTTTTGGCATGTGAAAGAAGCTGAAATTAGAAGGAATGAAGGGTAGAAACCTTATGTCTCTCTTGCTTATTAAGTTCTGAGATGTTATTTTATTTGTATGTCCCATTCTCAGTGCATTCCTGGTTTTCATGCAAAATATCCAAAGGCACGATATCCAAAGCTGTGGAGTGTGAGAGCCACGTACTTGATTAAATGTTTGAAAGATTTTTCCCTCTGTATTTCAGGCTCAGGGTGGAAGTGGCAACTTCAGCTGGTCCTCTTCTAACCAGGCAGTGGCCACAGTGACAGTCAAAGGAGTGATGACCACGGGGAGTGATGCTGGGCTCAGCATTGTTCAGGCACTTGACGTGCGGAATCCACTGCATTATGGAGAAATGAAGGTGGGAGATTCATTGTTCAATGTTCTTGAATATGGCTTTTGGGAGCAGCAAAGGCACTGAGAATGCCATAGGCATTCCCCTTCCACTTCCTGCCCTGTGGCAGGTTAAGGGATTAGTTTTGGTTTGTGCTTTAGGGAATCAAACACTGTCCAGTGCATTAACTGTACTCCCATTTTTTTCCCCTTCCTGATTTCCTTGGCAAGTCTTTTTTCCTGTTGGAAGTTTTAAGTGCAAGAAGGAAATGGTAATTGACTCCAGGCCTGGCCATCTAAGCAGACAAACCAAACTAAAAATTCATTCTGTAGGGTGATAGGTGGGTGTTCTCCCTTGATACCAAAGGGTGACAGTTGTTATCAGGATGTGCAAGGAAATTTCTGTCTGGAGAAGTAACTGAAGTGAGCACAGTGCTGCAGACTGACTGCAGATACGTGAGCTGGTCAAGAAAAAACAGTATTTTAGGAAAATTAGGAGAAAATGGTAATGAAGAACATACCTGCCAAGAGGAATTTTGTGGTGTCTCTGCAGACCATCCCCTGTTCTTAGGTCATAGTGGTCAGTGTGTTGTGGAGTGAGGAGAATGCAGGAACAGTACATCTGGTGGCCCCAAAGACAGGGGTGTGACATTAATTAAAGTCTGTTCAGAATTTGGCTTCCACACTCACTCTGAAATAGTTCTCTGAACAGCCCAGGATGCTGCTTTTTACCAGTGCAACAGTTACCAGCTGGAGACACAGGAATGAAGATTTTTTTTTTTTCAGCTAAAACTTCTTATCCTCAAACATGAGTCAAAGCCTGAACACAGAAAGAAGCCTTCTGTCCATGTGAGCTTTCAGAGCAGTGTATTGCACAATCTGAATAGGTTATTTTTGAATGCCTTTCTTCCTGTGTTAGGAGCTGCTTTTTTTGTGGAACAGCTCTTCAGAGTTTTGTTTACTGACCTCAGTGAACAAGTTTTTTGCAGTAGTAGTTTTAGGAGTAGTTAATCCACACAGATTACAGCTTTAACTCTGTCCCATATGGTTTGGTATCCTGAAGCCAGTTGCAGAAGATTAAGTAGTTAAAGATACTGCAAATAAAAGCTTTGATCACAGTGATTGCTATGAATTCTGTGGTCTGAGGTGGATTCTTTAATGCATGTTAAACCTCTCCCAGCTGGTGATGGTACCTCCTGGAGATAGCACACAACTTAGTCCACGCTTCGAAGTCTGTAAAGCAGGAGAGAGAGTTACAGGAGCAGCAGTGGAAGGGAGGCTCCCCAGGCTGCTGTGGGAGCAGAGCACTGACCCAGCCCTGTGCTTGCAGGTGTACGTGAGCGAGCCCAGTGCCATGGAGTTCATCCCCTGCCAGGTGGAGGCACACGTGGGGCAGGTGCTGGAGCTGCCCCTGAGGATCAGTGGCCGGACCAGCATGGACAGGGGGGAGCTGGTCCCCCTGAGCGACTGCTCACAGCTGGAGCTGGCAGTGGAGCTGGAGAGCCCCGGCGTGTTCAGCCCACTTGAAGGTGCTTTAACTCCCTCCCTGGGCTGGAAGTTAAATTGGTGGCAGGTCACACCTCTCCCAAGTCACCAAGTCACACTTCTCCCTTACATCACTGATCCATAGCTCTGTACAGTATCCCCACAGAAGTGCCAAACCTCGGAGGGGAGGGGGTCCAAGTAGTTTTATTTTGAGGATGTATTTGCTTTTTTATGCAGAATGGTTTGAGTTGGAGAGACCTTAAAAGCTCATCCAGTCCCACCCCCTGCAATGGGCAGGGACACCTTTCACCTGTCCCATGCTGCTCCAAGCCCTCTCCAGCCTGGCCCTGGGCTCTTCCAGGGATCCAGGGGCAGCCAGTATTTCTATGGGCACCCTGTGCCAGATCCCTACCACCCTCTCAGCCAAGAATTCTTTCCCAGTATGCTGTCTAGACCTTCTCTCTTTCAGTTTGTTGCCATTCTCCCTTGTCCTGTCCCTACATGTCCTTGTGAAAAGTTCTCTCCATCTTTCTAGTAGGCTTCCTTCGAACAGCCGTGTTGAATTTGATGGGCATGCCTGGGCATTTCTTTCCAAATAAGCTCTTGTATATTTTTAATTTATCTGACAGGAAGACTTAAGCCAACTGCTGATTTTTGCAGTGGAGTGAGAGTGAAGGCTGAATTTCAGGGCTACACCAGGCTGGTGGTTGTGTACACCCACGGGCACGTGCGCCTCAGTGCCAGCATCACCATCGCCGCCTGTCTCCCACTGAGAGTGAGTCTGCTTCCTCTGTCCTGGAGAGATCCAGGGTCCAGCACTGGAACACCTTTACATGACAGGGACCTGGTTGTGTGAGCAATAGGTTTGAAAAACCGAGGTGGGTGGGTTTGCATTCCACCACTGGCTAGTTCAGTGAAGAAAATATGAAAGAAGCTGAGTCCAGGGTCAATAGGTGGAAATACAGAAGAGGCTGCTCTGTTACCTCGTCTGCAGAGGCCCAGCACTGACTGCAGGCTGAAGTCTGAGTATTTCACCATAGCTTTCCCTCAGTAGGGAAAAAATGTTAGTGCAAATCCTCCAGGTTTGTGGTTATAGTAATGTAATATGATGTTGTGAAACACTAACTGGAAATGGTTTTTGTGTACTAAATGTCAGGTTAATTGCTGTGGTGGTGAGCAGCCCAGGCTGTCCCAGGGATGCACATCAGTGCAGAATTTGTTAGATAGGTTTGAAGTCAAACTTGTGTGGGAGACTAACTACATACACAGAACTGTTCTGGAGAGAGCACTGTCAAGTGAAAGTACAATTTGACATAATTTCATTTATTTTAAATACTTATTTAAAAGTGTAGCAGAATACTATCTCTCTGTGCTCAGAAGAATGTATTAAGGGTCTCCCTTTTGCTGTAATTCTTCATGAGAGAGATGCTATTAGAATGCAGCTAAAGCTTGTCTTTGGATCCATGGCTTCCTTTGAATGTAATCCAGCTGCACAGAATCCTTGTGGATTTTGGTGCAGCTCTGTTTTTCACTAAGTGTGCTGACAAACCACTGCATGGGAGAAATCACAGCCTTATCCAAGTATAGCTGCTCCATTCAGAAGGAGGTTTATTTTGCAGAGCACAACCAAACGGTGTAAACAGATGACTAATTTTTGTTATTAATTAATTACAGGCTATCGACCCACCGTCTGTCGCTTTAGTGACTCTGGGTTCCTCCAAGGATATGTTGTTTGAAGGAGGACCGAGGCCGTGGGTCCAAGAACCTTCCAAGTTCTTCAGGAACGTTGCTGCTGAGGATGCAGAAAGCATTGCTGTGTCTTTACTTGAACCTCCCACACCTCGAAACAGCAACCAGCACTGGGTTAGGGTGCTGTGCAGGAGCCTGGGAGAGCAGGTGGGTGCCAGAAGGGCTCGCTGTTGCCCTCCATCAGGCACTGAGAACTGGCTCCTGACAGGTTTATGGTGCCGCATGCCTGTTGGGTAGCTAGATGCTTTTATAATGAGGCAGTAAAGAACTTGGGCAAGTACGTTGTTTATGCATTATGGTGCAGATTTTAGAGTGAGCATTTCACAACATTATGTTAAAAAGTGGTTTATGATGGGTTTATTGCACCATAAACCCAAGTTGTGGAAGCCTTATGTTGTGGGATGCATTGAACATCATGATGAGTGCAGGTTCAGTTTGCATGAACAGGATCAGAGCAGAAGGTTACTGAGCAGGCTGACTCCTCTGTCTGACCTGCTCCTCTTATCTGTGTTACATTCCAGTGTAATTCTGTTTATTCTAACAAATGGCAGCCACAGGGATTGACTGCTCTGCTCTCTGTGCAGCCTTGGTGAGCATGGCCGTGCTCATTCTCCAACTGGTTTTGTCCTCACCAACACACAGAAGTGATTTCTCCTGCTGTACTCACCCTCCACAGCCCATGAAGCTTTTAGCCTCCATGTAATGTTTTCCTCCTGCAATTCTGCAAGGCCTAAGCATTTTGGTTGGGCTGCCAAGTTCCACTGATTTCCTCAGTGGACACTTAGCAAAGTGGAGCTGTTTCTGTAAGTGCACATTCAAAAGGAACAGGCCTTGGTGTTGATGAGCAGGTCTGTGCAAGGCTGGCTGTCCCCAGCACCAGTGCATGGGGGGATGGGGCAGGTGACCAGAGCTGCCTCAGCCTTCTCTGGTTTTGTATTCACTTCACTTTGCTGAAGGCTAAGAAAGGAGTGGAAAATAAAAGATAACGTGTTTTTAAACACACTGGCGTGACTATAAATGTTGCCTTTGGGCTGTCCTGTTCTCACTCTGCAAGAACACCTGGTGTTTCCTTTTTCAGTTACAAGAGATTTGTTGTTTGAATCAAATTTGATGGTAATGAACATGAACACCTAGGAAGAGTTCCCAGGAACAGTATTTTCATAGAGATAAAGACTTGTTCTTGAAATATGCTCCCCCTTTTACATCTTCCTGTGTCTTAATACTGCTGTAAATCCCCAAGAATTGTATTTTTGCTTTTCATTCTGATATCACGGTGTAACTATGGAAATACAGCATGCCTGAACTCAACTCTCCTCATTTGCTGTTTTCAGGTTATTACCTTAACAGTTGGGAACAGCCCCACAGTCACCAACCCTTTCCCAGTGGTTGAGCCTGCTGTGGTGAAGTTTGTCTGTGCTGTCCCTTCCCTGCTGACTTTGGTTCCTGTTTATGGCAGCCCTCAGCTGGATCTCTCCTGCCCTTTGCTCCAGCAGAACAAGCAAGTGGTAAGCCTGGGAAGTGGCAGGAGAAGAAGGTGTTCTTACAGCTGAAAAATCAGTGTTTGGAGCTCCATGTGTGAAATAAAGCATTTGAGCTGCTGCAAAAGGAGCAGTAACTGGAGCTGTGGCACACTGGTGCTCTTGGGAGCTCCTGCACAGAGCAGGCTGGGGGGTCCTGCAGTAAATGGACAATGGATATGTGTACATAATCAACTTAAAGCACTTTGCTGTTCTGTTTTGATTCCTAACGGGTGTTGTCACACGTTGGCTGCTGAGTAAACCACGTTTTGTCATGTTAATATTCCCAGGCAAATGTAAAAGTCATCCTCCTTCCCTGAAATGAATCATTTTAAAGAGCTTCTATGTAATAACAAGAGGAGAAAGAGATTTTTGTGTATTATTATCCACCTCAGAGCTCACCTGCTTTTCTGGCTCCATTATGTGTCAGCCTACCTTAGTGCACTGCTGTTGCTAATGCATTTCACCAGAGCAACACCAGAATTTTGAGCTTTAACAAACAGCAGTGTTTGTCATAATTTGTTTGTATTCTAAAAACAATTTCGTTGAGCTGTGGTTCAATTTTGTTGTTGTGGGTTTGGGGTTTTTTGTTTGTTTATTTGTTTAAAGGTAATTCACTGGCTAAAAAAACCCCAAACCCATGGTCCAGTAAAAGCCCCTTAGAGCTCAGAGATTCGCAGAATGCTCTGAATTGGAAGGGACCCACAAGGGTCATGGAGTCCAACTCTGAAAGGCCCATAGAGGACTTGAACCCACCTGACCAGCTGAGATAATCTCAGGGCTGTTGGAGCACAGCTTAGTGCCTTGCACTGATGGCTCATTTTAGTGAACATTCCTCATGTAGTGATGTTGTAACAAACCTCATGGAACTCAGCATGCATTTCCTTTAATGATTAAAAAATCCTGTTGTATCTGTTCAGTTCAAAACATTCCTTCTGTAATCTGTTGTAATTATATAATAATGATTAAAAACTCCTGTTGTATCTGTTCAGTTCAAACCATTCCTTCTCTTTCAGGTCCCTGTTTCCAATTACCGCAATCCAATGCTGGATTTGGCTGCCTTTGACCAGCAGGGCAGGAAATTTGATAACTTCAGCTCTCTCAGTGTTGTGTGGGAATCCACAAATAAGGCCATTGCTCGTATTGAACTGGAGCTGCCAATGGAGCTGACTCTGAAGGAAGAGGGCAATGGTCAGAAGAAAATGCACGGTATGAGTGCCCACTGAAATGAGCATTTCACTGTTTGAAGGGCAGGATTAAATGTTTGGCAGTGTCTCATCTTGATTAAAGAAGATACTGTAATCTGCAGTCACACTTCAGTTTAACAACAATGTGCATTTTTTAGTGTGTGCTGTTAAAGAGAGGAGAAGAAAGGAACCAAGTCCAATGCCTAGAACCTGCCTTGAGAGAGAAAGTTCTTGTCTGATGAGAATGATCCTAGAGGAACTGAGTGTATTTTTCATCTTTGTTGCATTCTAGGCTTACAAACTGTGGTAGTTGACCATGAGTTTGGAACTGCTGCCATCTCTGCCACTGCCACTGGGTTCCAGCAGCCCCACCTGAAGGCAGCCAGAGCCAAAATGCCGGTAACAGCACCTGGAGGGGGGGGGGGGTTGCCATTTCCCTGTGGTTAATGCCCAGTGTTCTGCTGGCTTTATTTCCTCCACACACTGCACTGTACAAATGAGGCAGCTCCCTGGTGGAGTCTGGTTCGTTCTGCAGAGGTTTGATACTGGTTTGTGGTTTTCCTGCCTTCCTCTGCACTAGGTGCTGCTACCCATATCAGATCTGTCCAAGCCCTTGGGAGTTTTTTAACCATCTGAGCAAGGGCATTGCAGAGACGTGTTTCAGTTGGTTTTGTTTCAGTTTAGGGGTTTTTAATGAATTGGTGAATCCTGCTGCTTGTCCTTCACTAAAGCAGCCATGTGCTTTGTGCAGCTGTCACTGGGGAAAGCAAATGGATTATTGCCCCTGCAAAGCCGGATGGGAAAGTTCTGCATGAGCAAAGCAAAAGCTGACTGATTCCTCTTATGGACCATATGTTAGTCTGGGCTCTGACTGATGCCCTCTTCTCTTTTCTGAGAGACTCCTCCATTGTACAGTGCCAGCCATAAGCCCAGGCTCTCATTTTACAAGTCATTAGCCACTCCCTGAAATACTTTGTGTGTGGATACTCAACCTAGGGAAGAAAAACAGCAGAAGGTAGTGATGATGAACAGAGAGGGCAGGTGTAAACAGATGGCAGTTTTCTGTTTATGTCACTTTTGTAAGCTGAATATAAGGGCAGGTTTACAGCCTGTGGAATAACCTGACATGTGTAATAACTGACTCTTAAAATATTCTGCTTCCTAACTGGAATTTCTACTTAATCTTGTTAAACAAGATTTAAGTGGGTTTGAGCTATATGCAGTACCTTGAAAACTGACTTGAGGCAAAAAGTAAAATATGCAATGAGAGGTTACAGGATTTAAGCAATGCAGGCGGGCACCAGTAATGTGAAATACCCCGTGGGCCACGTTCTTCTCAGCATGGCCCAGGTGTGGCATCTGCTTCGTAAATTCTTTGAGAGGTGATCTGTTTTGCCACTTGGTTCTTGACTCTTCTGTGAGGTTTCCACTCTTCTCCTGTTGGGAAGTGTGGTGTAGATGCATTTCCCTTGAAGAATTTGACTACAGCTCAGTGAGAATTACTGCAGAGACGCAGTTACTTTGCTACTGAAGTTATTTGGTTGTGTCTCTTTTTTTTTTTTCTCTTAAAAATTGAGCTGTGATATGGATATTTGATGTTCTGCAATCATTTTGTAGTTCACTGTGCTCTGCTTTGTTAAACCAATATTACATTCTTCCTTAGTTTTAGAAATAATTAGTAAAGTGAATGCTCTAAACTGCCTTGAATTCAGAGAACGCTAGAGTTCTCTTAAGTTCTGTTCTCTCTGTTTAAATTTGGGAGTACTCTGGTAGCTGTAGATGCCAGTCCTGCTGCACTTTGTGGGCTCATGAGTTGTTTTTTTCAAATGAGGTGACCTGGCTGCATTTTTCAAGTCCATCAGCAATGGGCTGCTCTGTTCTGCTTTCAAACCTGCCCATTCTCCTTTCTTGCAGCCAAAAACATAAACAAAAATCTAGTAGATGGGATATTAAGATGTCTTGACTGTTGTTCCATGTTTAAGTGGAACACCCTATTATGTCATTAGGGAAAGATGACATTCCTTCTACATCAAGGAAATAATTCTGCTATGAGGTGGAATGGGTACAGAGTAGTGACTTCCTCTAGAAACCTTTTTCCTTTTCTGAGCTAATGTTGTTGTGAGTGAGTGATTAAACCTGCATTTGGTCCAGTGTTCATGTACTCACATTTAAGGAAGAATTTCTCTTGGTGGCCTGCTAAGAAGAATCATGAAAAGATGAGTTAGAGCTAGAAAACTTGGTGTGTTTGCCTTATCATTCTGTATGAACTTAGGCCATGGCTCAGAGTTACTATCCTGTCTGTGCTTGTCAGACATCCTTCACTGATCCTGCAGTCCTGGGCCCTTGTCTCTGCCTTGGCCAGGAGTGCAGAACAGAGCAGCCCTGAGGATGCCCTTCCCTGTGCAGGATGACTGACTGAGCCCTCTGGATCTTGTGGGCATCTCATCCCCCAGCCTGTGCCCTGAGCTTTGGCTGCCTACTTTAAACACCCTGCCTGCACACACGGGGCTCTGGCAGTGCTGTGCCTCCTTGCTGTAACTGCTGCCATTGTTCTTGCAGCACGAAGCTCTGCTCCCAGGGCCTGCCACCATTGAACTGATGCTCGTGGAAGATGTCAAGGTGAGCCCCACTGGGCTCTCCATCTACAACCACCCTGACGTCCAGGTGAGGAGTTCTCTGCTGCTTTCCACCTGCAGGGAGGAAAACATCACACATTACAGAAGGTGTGGGAGCAGACAGCTTTACTGGAAAGATACAATCTTAATTCTGGATGCTTTTCTGGTTTTGCAGGCAGAACTTCTCATCCAGCAAGGCTCTGGATATTTTTTCATTAATACCAGTGTGCCAAATATTGTAAGAGTGACACATGAGGAGACTCAAGGCATTGCTTTGGTGAGTGCAGTATTTTGTGGTTTTACACCTTTTTGGCAGCCAGGTTGTTGTTCTGCAGCTTCAGCACTCCTGGGCATTTTGCAGCAGGTGTGGATAGAGAGGCAGCAGCTGCATTTTGGATGTGTTTGCCTGTCACAGTTGTGCTTCAGGCAGGGGATCTTTGCACTGGCACTTTCAGGTGTAGACTCAGGTACAGGGAATTGTTTCATTACAGCTGTGATGCACTTGTGTTCTGTGTATAAGATAAAAGCCAGTTCCAAGTACTTCACCCATTACAACTTTGCAGGAAAATGTTCCTGATTTCACAAACACACCACGAAGAATAACATGACAGAATCATTCAGAAGCTACAACTTTGGTTTCCAAAGTAATACTGGAGTATTTGCTGTGGGCCAGTAGATCTGGAGGCTTCAAATTCTTCTATCCTATCGTGCTGTTTCAGGGTATTTTTTAATCACAGTATTGCATTCTGATTTTGTGAATGAGTATCTATTGAAGAGTTTATTCTGATCTCCATATAAAGTTTTCCACTAGAAGATGCCACTAAAGTGAGGGTATGCTTGACTTCATCAGGCCCAGGATATGAAATGCATTCTGCAGTGAACACCAGTAAAACTGTGTGTTTGCTTTGCTGCTTTCATTAGACAAGGACTTGAAATGAAACAAGTTGCTCTAAAGAAGGGTTTTTATAGATGTATAATTTACAGATTTGCCTTTTAAGAGGTAATGCTGATAAAGTTAGTGCAATAACAATAACTAAGGTGGAAATTAGAATATCAAAAGATTTTGTGAAATATTTTGATTGCCTCTAACTGTTATAAGCGTGAGGTGGGAGTATTTTTTCCAACTAGGCATAGAGGTGAGGAAAAAGCAGAAGGGATGAGGAGTTTTTTGTACATAGTATGCTGTTCAAACTCTTAATAGTTTTTTAGTCAGGTCTCCCTGATGGGTTTAACTGATGTACATGAGATAGGTTCAGTGCTCTTGTCTGGAATTCAGGAGTGGAGCAGTGACCACAAGATAGGCTTTGTGAAGTGTAGGAAGAGATTTAACTGCCTGTCACGTTAAAGGAGAGAAAAGTCCACTTTAAACACATTTTTTAAAAAATGCAGCCCCACACACATTTGGCAGGTTTGTTAGCCCTGTGTGCTGTGTTTGGGTTAAATCCCAGTACCAGCCCTGGATTTTTCCATGGAAGCAGCAGAAGGGCCTGGGAAATCAGCAGGCTCTGTCAGGCTGCTGCCATGGCAGGTACCAGTGCAGCCAAGTTGGCAGAGGATGAATAAACTCTTCTGAGAAACTAAATTCAAGTGATATGGAGCAGTGATTCCCAGACTTTCCAATGGGGCTGCCAAGGAGGAATTCTGTACCTCTCCCTCTGGTTTTGACACAGCAGCTTCTCTGGGCATGGGTGGGCGGTAGCAGGGGAGGAGTGAACAGTGGTCACCAGTGCAATATCCCTGGATACTGGGAGCCACTGGACACCTCATGGGAGAGGAGAACAGCAGAGGTGGCTGAGACAGGAGGCATTTTAAAAGTTGCAGTAGCCCTGCTTGCCTTTTTCCCTGTCTGCTTGCTCTGGTCTCCCAGCCCAGCTGAGCTCCATTCCAGCTCCCTCCCCTGGCCACATCCCCTGCCCTTCTGCCCAGCCCCTGTATTAGCCATCCTCTCTGGGAACTGCTGCTGTTCTGGAAGCTGACCTTTATTAAAACTTCACATCCCTTTCTATTTTGAGGCAGAAACAGGAGTAGTGCCCTCACAGAACGAAATGTCAGCTTTCCCCAGGGCTCTGCTGCTGAGTCCTGTGGTGCTGCTGGGCAGTGCCGAGAGTTCACTGAGCTCCTTTGCACTGGGGGGCCTGGCCATCTCCCCTTGTTCAGAGTTCAGAGCACACAACAGGACACCCAGCTGCACTGCTGTCCCTGGCCAAAGGGAGGAGAACAGCTGGGATTGTCCTGAGGTCTGACAAGGTCAGGGAGTTGCAGGAGAGCTGCAGAGCTGATGTGAGCAAGGTGTGGGTGCATGGCCTTGGGAGAGGGGACTTTGGGATGGGTGCTTAGCTCTGGGGCCTTGTGTTTGTGACCAGAGGTCTCTTTCTTCATTGTTTTATTCTCTTTATCCCTTAAGAAGTGTAACATTCTCTTTCTTTAAAATTAATGGAATAATAGTTTTATTAAAGAAGCACCTGGTCTGTCAGTTGTCCTCTTACTCGCCAGGATCTACCACCAGGTTTTGGCTGCTCAGATGAAGAGCAATGACAGTGGAGTACAAATCTTACAGGAAGCAATACCAATGCTTTACAGGCATAATCTTTGTCCTTGATTTTTTTTTTTCCTTATCACTTTGGTTTTCACTCCACTAAGAAGAGTTTTGTTCTAAATTATTTGTGTTTTTTTCTCCTGATGGTGGGAAAGTAACAGGATGCCAGACTGTTCCAGATGAAGAGCTGTTAATTCACTTGGTGCCTGGGAGCTGTTTGCACTAACTCAGTAGCATGATACTTTTTACATACATTTTACAGCTTGATTTTTATTTTGGTGGAAGAATTCTCTGTGTCTAAGCTTGGAGATTTCTGCATCCAGCTGCTTCTGCCCTGAAAGTGATACAAATTTTATCCTCTGAACAACAGAAAAGAAGTGCTATAATGCAGTTTTCCTTTGGCATTGCAGGTGCAGCCTCTGCTCCCAGGATCAGTGACTGTAATGATTCATGACCTGTGTCTGGCTTTCCCTGCCCCAGCTGAGGCTGAAGTTCATGTGTCTGATATCCAGGAATTGTACGTGCGAGTTGTTGACAAGGTCAGTGCCTTGGAAGCAGCATTAGGAGCTGCCCTGACTCCCTGTGCTGGTCCTGAACACAGAGATCAGACATGGACAAGATGCTACAATGTCCCTGTGTCTCTGTTCCTCCCTCCCAAATTTATCCCTTTAGGTTATAAGTGTCTCAGAGTATCAGGTATCTGTTCATGTTCTGTGTGGCAGCAATCTCAACTTTTGCATTTACACAGCAATATTAATCCATAATTTATATGGACATACTCATTTACATTTCCTCCTGTTTAAAGTGCATGTGAGCAATTCTTTTAGGAGTAGGTTTTGCCCCAAGGTCAGGTTTTAAAACTGAACAGAAAAACGTCCACCTCATTGCTCTTGCCAGCTTGGGTATGCCTTAAACAAAAGGAGTGTTGATATTTCTGGATGTTTTAATTATGCCCTTGCCAGCTGAAGGACCTGAGTTCATTCATTTCATCTGACACTAACTCTAGCTGGCAGGGAGTAGTCTTTAAAATCAGTGCTAGTCTAACCTTGGGGCTCTATCTCCACTACCCTACTACAAGTGTAATACAAAATAAAATGAAAATGTTTATGCTAATAAATAAGAGTGGTTTGAATGCAGAATGACTGGATGTGTCTGTTTCAGGTGGAGATTGGAAAAACAGTTAAGGCTTATGTCAGAGTTCTGGATGATTCAAAGAAACCTTTTCCAGCAAAATACTTCCCAGTCATGGATCTCAGTCTCAGAGCAGCATCTCAGCTTGTCTCACTTGTGTAAGTTAATGGATTTTTAAAATTAATCTGTGAGTAAGAATTGGCAAAAAATGAATAAAGGTATTAGGTTAAAGGCACAGGAATGCACAATGGCTGAGATTCTATTTTTTTTTTTTTTTGGTGAAGTCTTAATTACATGGTAAAAGGTTAAAGATTATTATTTTTGAGGGAAATTGCCTGAACTAACAGCCTGAATGTTGCTGGCTGATGAAAGAGGCTGCATTCCTCCAGTGTGATGACTGATGAAGCTTTGTGCATCTTGGCAGCTGTGACTTGGCAAATAGTGTCAGGTGAAGAGTGCTGTGTGAAGGCACCTCTGATGTTATCAAACTCATTGTGTCTGTTACTTGTTTCATTTTCATTTCAGGTATTTATTGTTACAATAAAGCACAGGTTCCAAAGAGCCATCATGTGTAAAAATGTGATAATTTCCTTACCTTTGCTTCAGACAGAGTCACTTAGCCTTGTGGTGAAACTGCTGGGCACTAACTGAGTCCTTTGCTTTGCTATGTGTAATTTAGTCAGTAATTTATCATCTCTTTAATGGATTTCTTTGCAGCCCCCTGAGGGAGGCTCTGGATGACCACACTGCTGCTTTCCTGGTGCGTGGGATGACCATTGGGCAGACGAGCCTGATGGCAGCTGTGGCTGACAGAAGAGGACAGAGAATCAACTCTGCTCCACAGCAGATTGAAGTAAATAATTTCAGATAAGATACATGCAGAAAGCAAGTCTGTGCTACAATGGAAGAGGAATACATAAATTATGGTTACAGTATGGCAATCAATTTGCCATTCAATTCATTCTGTCTGGAAGCTGACCTGCTGCCTGTCAGATTTCAGTGTTGTTTAACTGCAGATGATGAGTTAAATTTCTGCATGCTCAATTTACTGTGATTAAGTGACTAAAGACTCACTTGTGCACTTGTACACTTGTACTGTTTTGTGGCATAATTTATTTGACTGAAGGATCCTGAGCACAGGTATTCATATTTTGTTTTTAGGTCTTTGCCCCATTTAGACTATTGCCAAGGAAGGTGACCCTAATTATTGGAGCCATGATTCAGGTGAGGCATCTTCTTACACATCTTCTTTACTTTGTAATTTCTGTTGTAAAATGAATCTTCATAGCTGGAATTTCAGCAGTAGATACTCAACTTGACATTTATCTGCATTCACACTGAATGGACTGATTGGAGGAGAGGGATTTTGGGAAGGGCCTGGAGTGACAGGACACAGGGAGTGGCTTCAACTGTGATGCAGGGCAGGGTTGCATAGGATATTGGGAAGCAATTGATGCCTGTGAGGGTGGGCAGGCCCTGGCACAGGGTGCCCAGAGCAGCTGGGGCTGCCCCTGGATCCCTGGCAGTGCCCAAGGCCAGGTTGGACAGGGCTGGGAGCAGCCTGGGACAGTGGAAGGTGTCCCTGCCCATGGAACAAGAGGAGTTTTGAGGTCCCTCCCAACCCAACCCATTGTGTTTCTGTGATGAATCCTCCTGTGAACAAGACCAGTGTCATTCTTGAGCCAGCTTCTGTTTTGCTCTATTGCTGGATCAAAGGATTTGTGTTTGCTTTTGTCAATTGAGTGTCAGCTTTTCTGGTGTTAAATACCAGCACAGCATGAGTAAATCTGCCAGCTCCATGAAGCTGGGCATAGTGGGCTTGTTGTACACACTGCAACACAGAGCAGAGCTCTGCACCAGGGTGCTGAGGAGAAGGGGAGGTAAAGCTTACTGACACTTTCTGGAGGGGAGGTGGCATCAGCCTGTGACACTCTGTGAGGCACAGGGTTCACTTGTGTGCTCAGCTCACACGTTTCCCAGGCTGACATCCTGCTAGGACCAGGGGGGATAGTCCTGGAGCTGTCCTGGGAAGGTGCAGGCAGCACTGAAGTCACTGTGGTGCTGAGCAGGGAGGGTGTGTGCTGTAGTGGTGACCAGAAGAACTATCTGAAGGGTTCATGTGCTGTTCTGTGTGCTGTTCTGACAGATCACTGCTGAGGGAGGCCCCCAGCCTCTCTCCAACATCATTTTCTCCATTGACAACGAGCACATTGCAGCAGTGAACAGCTCTGGGCTGGTCAGAGCAGTGGCCATTGGCAGTGGGGTGGTGACAGGAGTGCTGCAGGCTGTTGATGCAGAGACAGAGAAGCTTGTGGCCGTGTCCCAGGTAATGTTTGTGGTGCTCTTGGGGGCTGACAGAGGCTCTCTGCCTCGTGGCTTTGGCTCTGAAAGGGGCACAGAGTCTTTCTGCATGAGCAGTGTTACCTTGTGCACTTCTCTGCTTTCTTGAAGATGAAAACTCATTCCTTCTCCCTGGCCTGTGAGCTTACACAGGTATTGGCACAGGTGGTACTTTGAACAGATAGGTAAATCTTGCTGTGCCTTAAACCAGAGACTCGCAGATAACCAGGGGGGCTTTCTGACCAGTCTGGGATCTTCAGGATTGGTTAGGTTCAGGACTGGTGCATCTAGAAAAGCCCATCTAAAGAAGCCTTTCTGGCACAGCAGGAGCTTGTCCTTGTCTGCATTCCCTCTTAGGTCAGGAGGATCCAGAAGGCAGCTGTTGCTGAAAAAAACACACATTGTCTCCTAAGCTGCAGCAGCCTGTACAGAACACTGTCACCCCTTGCTGTGGTTGAACCTTCCATCTGTGAGGTGCAAGCAGTGAATCCCTGATATTCCCTTAGAATCTGTGTCCTTAGATTTTCCTGCAGCTGAGTGTGAGAAAGGTGGGTAGGCCTGCAAGGGAGCACAAGTCCCTGGGACTTGCATGAGACTCAGAGCAAAAGGAACTTGGGCAGATCTTATGACTTCTTCCTTTGAGCTCAGGGCAGCACAGCTGCTGTGAGCCACAAAGCTTTGCTGCTTGAAAGGTGTCAGCATAGTCCAGGAAGACACAAAGTTTTTTAAAAAATATCAAGAAATCTCTGCTTTTTAATGTATGAGCAGCAGTCTGCCCTAATGGTGTGACAGGAGGCAAAGTGAACTTGAAAGGTCAGTCTGCTGCCCAGTGAGGTCCAGGTCTGACCTTTCCTCCCCAGTATATAGCAGGAATAAAATTTATCAGGAATGCCTGGATAGATGAAGAGGAGATACCAGAGTCAAACATCATCCTTTTATTCTCAGTTGTCCCATTTAGTGCTCTACCATCCTCATTTCATTCTAACTCCTCTCCATATCTTCCTTTACCCCTGGGTTTCTTCATCTGTCTTCTGCTGGGGCCCCCTGTGATCTTGTCTGCTGCTGTCTCTCACCTCTCAGCTCCAACATTCATGTCATCAGTAATTTTGAGCAGATTTGTTTTTTTCAATATAGGGGATTAGTTTTTTTTCAATTCATTTTAAATGCTTATCAATCAAAATTTAATCCTTTTTAGTTTTTTACAGTCCTACTGAATTTGTCCATCTGTATTTCCTCTGGGAAGTCATGCTAATCACACAGCAGCAGTCATTAGATGACAGTGAAATAGTGGCTAGAGAGCCTGAGAGTGAGATCTGGTTTCTGTTTGACAAGTGCTTACAGTGTCTTCCCTTCCTCCTTCCCAGGACAAGGTGGAAGTTGAGGTGGTACAGCTGACAGCAGTGAGGATTCGGGCACCCATCACACGAATGAAAGCTGGTACTCAGGTGAGCTGGCTTGGGGTTGGCTTTTGTCCCTTTACGTGTTGGACCTGCAGCTTGTGCTCACTGCTCTCACATCAGCTGGTGACAGCACTTGCAGCTCTGGCAGGAACCATTTTCTTCATGAGGGACCCCATCTCTTGATCAGTGAACTTTAAGTTTCATTCTCTCTGCTGTGGGCAGGTGTTTGGTTTGCATGCTGGCATTACCTAAGCAGGCTGGTTTCTCTCTTTCCAGATGCCAGTTTATGTCATGGGCATCACCAGCACTCAGACTCCTTTCTCCTTTGGCAATGCTGTGCCAGGCTTAACATTCCACTGGTCTGTCACCAAGAGGGACACTCTGGATGTCAGGACAAGGCACAGTGAGGTAAAGTGTGTGTGTGTGTGTAGTGCACGTGTGTGCAGCTTGGGAAAAGGAAACAGCCACATCAGGGCAGTGCAGGGAATATTGCTGCCTCCACTGCCTCAGAATCCAGGATCAGTTGTCGGCACCTCGGCGCCAATGTCTGGGCTTTCCGTGAGTCCAACTTTAATCCCTTTCTCCTGTCCAAGGCTGCTTTTCAGCTTCCTGCAAACTACAACTTTGCAGTGGATGTTTATGGCAGAGTAAAGGGAAGAACAGGCCTGAAGGTTGTAGTGAAGGTCCTTGATGCTGCAGCCAACCAGTTCCACAACATGGCAAGAGAGCTGTCCGATGAAATCCAGATCCAGGTAGGATGATTTTCTGCACGGTTCATGTTGAAGTATCTCCTTCAGAACTGGGCTGAAGTCTGTCCTTGAAATCAGGAGTCTGAAATGCAGGAGTAGCTCCAGCTTTGGTTTATCTTTGAGCCCTTCCTCTTGTTTGTATCATGTGCCTCATAGGGCCTCATTCATGGGCTCAGGGGGGCAGGAGGGTCTGGAGTAACTCAGGTGAATATGGGGTTCCCAACACCTTTTCCCTTGAGAAATCTTCTGTTTTCATGCTGAAGAAAATTCCTGAGCTTACTACAAGCCAGTTTAGCCATAGGCCTGGAAATAAATACTCTCAGAATAACTTGTAGAAGATACTGGCTCTCCTATTCTCAAAATGTTCAATTGTCTTTTTTGTCATATATATTATACAAGATAAGAAAGAGAGTTACAGCTCTGTTTGTGTTTCTTTGTTTGTTTGTTTTGAAGATTAAATAAATAAAGTAAAAATTACTGTCTGCACTCAACAGTGGGCCAAAATGCCTCTTATTTTCCAGGTGTTTGAAAAACTTCATCTAGTCACTCCAGAGGCAGAAGCAGAGCAGATCCTCATGTCACCCAATTCCTTTATTAAACTTCTGACCAACAGGTCAGTGCTCAGTTTCCATACTGTGGCTTGTGTCAGCCCTGTATCCAAACTGTAGGGCAGTTGGGTTTTAGGGAGCTGTTTCAGTCTCTCAGTAGCACTGTTCATCCATTTAATACACAGCTTACCTGCTGGTTCATGCTATCTTTCTATTCTCTCGGGCTTTGTCAAATCTTGTATTAGATTGTAGCTGGAAAATTCATTCAGTATTGGGAACTTTTAGATCCTTTTTTTAAAAGCAGCTGAGCCAGTTAAAGCAGTATCCTGCTGCCTGCTTCCTGTAGAGGTTTTGATGGGTGATTGAGGCTTTGTGGAATATAATTCTGTGTATTTTGCACACAGAGGTTATGGCTGGATTTTCAGATTAAAATGTCATTTCCAAATGAGAAATTCTTTTTACATAATCTGTTTTCAAAGACTGACATTTTAGACTCATACCAGGCTTGAAATGTAGTTTTCCCAGCATAATAATGGTCAGATAGAGACAGTAGGACACACACTGAGGGCAAAGCTTTAGGGGCACTTATATTTTAGGGGGAGGGAACCCATAGTTTCATGGAATCACAGAATGGTTTGTATTGGAAGAGACCCTAAATATGGTTTTACACATTTAAAGGGTTCCTTACTTCCTGTTTTGCTTCAGGGACCGAGTGGCCTCCCTGAGTTACCGTGTCCTGGATGGGCCAGACAAGGTCCCTGTAGTGAAAATTGATGAGAGAGGATTCCTTGTCTCTGGCTCTGTGATCGGATCCTCAACCATTGAAGTGGTTTCACAAGAGCTGTTTGGCATCAACCAGACCATCATAGCTGCTGTTAAGGTACTGTCAGCTCCCTTCCTTTGCAGCTTCCTCCAGTACATCTTCACTGCTGCAACAGGGACTGCTGGCTGCACTTCTTGAACTTCACTTGTGAAAAATGAGCAGTGTAGGAATTAACAGTTCTGAGCTTTGAACCGTGGGACACCAGGGAATGTAAGCCCATCATCTCTGTTCAAAAAATCCTTGAGCCAAGAACTTCCTGCATCTGGCAGCATGAGCCACTGCTTTCCTGCCTCCTGTCCCTTTCTACTGTCAGCATCTTCCCTCCAGGCAGCTAAAGGAGAAAAATGTACAATTGAGTGCCTTAAGTTATTTCTAACTCCTGTAATCACTGTGAAGGGGCTTGGTGGATTTTTTTAATTTGAATTTTGGTATTTCCCATGATGTTCAGTTTTGCCTGTAGGACAGGGTGTGGATCTGTCCTCCTGGGTGGGGAATGAAACAAGAAATGGGGACCCAGTGTCACTAAAGCCACCCCTGCTGCGAGGTGGTGGCAGTGAATTCTCCAGCTCTGTTACTGATGACCTTGTTTCTTCCCTTTGGCAAGTGAAGGATGTCTGATGAGTTTGGGGTGCCTCAGATGCCATTTAGTCAGCACCCAGTGGGCCTGAAGTCAGATCCCCCTGTGTGAGTTTGTCCCGTACACAGGATGGTGATGCTAAGCTCTCTGTAGTAGAGCCCATCTCAGTTCAGCACCTTGTACAGCTCATTTGTTTTTCCTGTACTTACTACAGCTGTAGTGTCTTGATGGAAATGATATTTTTAACCTTGTGAGGTAACACAGTTCATTTTATGGCTGAAGAGCTGAGAGAGCTTGAGAGGTTTTGCCAAAGGTCACGTCAGAGAACTTGTGACAGAGCTGGAGATGAGCTGGAATCTGTTGTGTCATTCCAAGGCAAAGCTCCCTCCTTCACTTTGGCCTTCTTTCATAAGGTCTGGTGTTGTCTGTGTACAAGTGTACACAATTAAGAACCAAACTGCTGCAGCAGCATCACTTAACACTGAGACCTTGAACTTGGCTCAGAGAAGGGCTCTTACATAAGCTGGGGAGGCTGGGGGAAGAAGGAGTGACAGTGAGCTTAGCCTGGGACCAAGCTCAGCACTTGCCTGGACCTGCTGCACTCAGTATTTTATTTTTTTTCTTGAATTAAAAAAAAAAATACATCAAAACCTGAGATGCTTTAACAGTAAAAGGCTGTTTTCATCAATATTAAATTTAGCAGTTGTCCCTTGTGGGATAGTTGCTGAGATTTCAAAGTAAAGCAAGCTTGATAATCTGTCAGGGAAATGGGGTTTTTGTTGGCTTGCAACCACAGCTTGTTGGGCAGAGATCTGTATGCACAGAGATTTTAAGTGATGAAACCAGCCTGTGGAGCAGACAGTGGGATATACTGATGTTATAGCCACTTTTTTTTTCTTTTCTTTCCTTTTTTTTTTTCTGGATTCACCAAAGATGTATTTTGCTCGAGGCCAAATTTGTCCTTTCCTTTTTAAGTTCTGACATGTACATTTTCAGATTGCAGAGGTCTACGTTTTAGCTGAGCCTCTTAGGTCAGGAAAATAAAGGGATTTTTTTCTACAAGATAAGCTTGAGGCCTTCTTTTAAAATAGTTTTCTCAATATATTTGAGGGGTTTAGCCTCTGCCCATCTATTATTTATTTTCCAACAGCTGTAACAAAGAGCAGATATTTTTATTTTTTGGGTAGTTTTGCTCGTTAACCTAGATAAGTTAATAAAGAATAGTAATATGCTATTTAAAAGCCAGAAGATTAGGTTGCCAATCTTTGTCTTCAGAAAACCTTTTTTGACTGGAGTGTTACTGCAGAAATGTGGGGATGTGCACATATGGTTAATGGAGCAGACTCTCCTGAGGAGTTCAGAGCAGTTCCCACCTTCTGTCTTGGCTGAGGAGAGGCACTGAGGGAAGCAAGCTCAGCCTGCTGAGCCCCAGGGTTTGTCAGCTGCCAGCTCTGCCTGGAACAGCTTGGCTTTCTCACCTGCTGCAGGTGAGCTGGGCAACAGTGACTGTTCCATCCCCTTATTCATACATTGTGAGTTACCCTTCTAACACCTGGGCAATGAATTGCTCCTTTTATTTCAGGAATTAGAAGAAGAGAGAGGTCATGGGGCCACTTCTTCTCTTGCATATCCAGGGAATCTTAACAGTTTGAATTGATGGGATAGTAATGTGTTCTCTGAAGTCTGTGTGTGATGCATGTTTCTGCATGATTATTGCTTGTTTCAGTTCCCAGTGGTGCTAGAAAAAAAAGGACTAAGAAATATCAGCTGTGAGGGTACAAAGCAGACAGAGCCAGGCTTTTCTCAGCCATGACAGGGCAAGGGGAACACAGGGAGCACAGTCTGAACATGAGACAGCACTTTTTACTGGGGTGGCTGTTGAGCACACAGTGCAGGAGGCTGTGGCATCTCCATCCAGGAAGATGCCCAGGAGCTGCCTGCACATGGTCCTGGCCAGCTGGCCCTGGGTAACCCAGCTGCAGTGGGGGGCTGGACTGGACAGAGTCTGAGACCCCTTTCAACCTGTGAAATGGAGATAGTGAGAACAACAGCTGCACGTGTTACTCCAGTGAGAACAACAGCTGCGCGTGTAACTCCTGGCATGTGGCTAAATGCAAACGGCTCATAAAGGCAGCTATGGATATTTATAAAAAAAGAACTCTTCGATTATTTTATAGGGGCACTATGAAAGACAATTTAACTTTCCTTCTCACTGCTGATGTTTTTCCAGGTCTGCCCCATCTCCTACCTCAGGATCTCCATGAGGCCCGTTCTGCTGACCCAGAACAAAGAGGCTCTGCAGGCCCTGCCCCTGGGTGTCACGCTGACATTTACAGTCCATTTCCATGATAACTCTGGAGATACTTTCCATTCACACAATGCTGTGCTCAACTTTGCCACCAACAGGTGGGTGTCTGTCACGGGTGGTAATTACAGAGAGCAAAAAAAGGCCAGACACACACAGAACAAAGATGGTTCTGGAGATAGCAAGTGAGCATGCAGCTTGGGCTGGGATTAGCAAGGCAAGGGTTTTGTCTCTGTGGCCTTCAGAGGCAGCGGCAGGAAGGAGAGTTGCAGTTAGCAATTGATATTCCCTAGCCATGGAAAGCTGCCCAGGCAATAAGCATGGTCCCAGCGGGGCCTGCAGAGCTGTGCTCTGCTCTGAGTGACTCTGAATCATCCCCCTGCATGCAGCAGTGGCCCAGAGAAAGAACTGATCCATCAGCATCTGCCCCTCCCAGTGCCGAGTTCCACTGACGCACCGAGGGCTTATGTAAGGCAGGGAACGTTCTGGATCAGGGGCTGTCTCCTCACATAGGCTTGTGCAGCCTTCCCACAGCAGGGACAAGCCTCAAAAGGCCTTTGGTCTCTGCCTCACAGAATAAATGTTGTGAAGCAGCCTGCTGTGGTCTGCAGTGAAGCACCACTAATGCTGTTCCTGAAACACGCTTTGTTCCTGCAGAGCACCTGGCTGAACTTGGGTGAACACCAGAGCTGGCCATCCAGCAGCATTCTGTCTGGGAAGTTGCATGTTGGTGTTCAAATTTCTTGGCTTCCTAACTCCTTTGAGAAAAGGGAAAAGAGACAGCTGATGTCATTCTAAAGCTCTGCAATTGTCATAATTAAGAAGTAGTTTTCATGCCTAATTACAATCTCGGTATTTCCTCAGCATAGTGGTGAACTGAGAACTGTAATTTGCCTCAGTGGCACCTAAATAATTTTTATAATTTCCTTACTTTGCTGGACTTCATCAGATGACTGTTCCTGAAAACAAGTCAGCCAGCTGAAGGGTTTGACAGCTCTCCTGCTGGAGAGAGTGCCACTGCCAAGCCTTCCCTGATGCAGCAGCACTTGTGTTTGTGTGCAGAGATGACTTTGTGCAGATCGCCAAGGGAGCTGCCAACAACACCTTTGTGGTCAGGACTGTAAACGTGGGGCTGACCCTGCTCAGGGTGTGGGATGCAGAGCACAGTGGCACTGCAGACTACATCCCCCTGCCTGTGCAGCATGCCATCTTCCCAGAGCTCCCAGACGTGGTGGTGGGGGATGTCCTGTGCCTCAGGACCTTGCTGACAGCCCAGGAAGGTGAGTGGCCTCCAGCTGGGAGGGTTAGCAGCTATTCCATGGGGCACCAGGCTCAGCAAAACTAAATGCATAATTTACCATGTTTGTTCAGAATCAAATGTTCTTGTTAATGATAAAAATAGGTTTGATCAGCTCCTCTAATTTTAATTGCACCGTGCAGTACATCTCTTGTATTGAATTCCTGAGCATCATCACACTTCAGACACTTCTATTCCCTTGGCTGGAAAGGCTTGGTTCTGTGGGACCCCTGCAGAGTCAGGCCTGCACTCACTCACTCACTCGGTTTGAATGGGCTTGTGCCCCAGTAACTGCCTGGCAGTGGCACTCTCAGACACCAGAGTTGGCACTGGGGGGGTGTGCCCTGCCTGGCAGTGGCACTCTCAGGCACCAGAGTTGGCACTGGGGGGTGTGCCCTGCCTGGCAGTGGCACTCTCAGGCACCAGAGTGGTTCCTGGGCACTGGGGGGTGTGCCCTGCCTGGCAGTGGCACTCTGAGACACCAGAGTTGGCACTGGGGGGTGTGTCCTGCCTGGCAGTGGCACTCTGAGACACCAGAGTTGGCACTGGGGGGGTGTGTCCTGCCTGGCAGTGGCACTCTCAGGCACCAGAGTGGTTCCTTGGCACTGGGGGGTGTGCCCTGCCTGGCAGTGGCACTCTCAGGCACCAGTGCCCAGGAAATGCTGCAGTTGGCAGCAGGGTGTGAGAAGTGCCCCCGTGGTGTTTTCCAGGCCTGCCAGGTGTGTGGAGCTCCTCCTCAAGTGCTCTTCTTCTTGTGGACCCCAAGACTGGCGTGGCCCTGGCAAGGCACTCTGGGGTGGTCACTGTCTACTATGAGATCCCTGGGTTGCTGAAAACCTACAGAGAGGTGAGGCACTGTTCTGTTCCTGCTGAGATTGGTTTGTTTGGGGTGGACCTCACCAAACTACATTCTGTGGAGTTTTATTTTGTTATAAATATTTAGAAATGTTCTTTTAGAAATGCAGATGGTTGGGAAGCATTTGGAATGTGGCCAAAAACATCCTATTTTTTTAAAACATCTGTGCTAAGGAGGAAAATGGAGCATAGCCATTTTGATTTTTCACCTCTATTGTTCTTACATTGAACATTTTGATTCCTTTGTTGGCTAAGTTGTTTCCAGGTGCTAACCAGTTTTTGAGTATGGCTGCTGTTATGAATGAAGCTTCACTGCAGGATGAGATGCCAGCAGTAACTTGCTCAAGTGTTGTGCTGTGCATCACTGATCAGAAGTACTCCATTAAATTATTTTGTTTATCTGCTATGCAATCGTGCTGTTGACACAATTCCCTGCATCAGCCAGCATAAGCACTAGACATTCTTTTTAAATTAAATTTAGACATAGAGCTTTATGCATATTAACTTATGGGGGTTGGGTAGGAAGACAGAACGTTTTTGCTAGTTTAAATTGCTTGGAAAGACATTTTCTAATATTAGAGAAATGTGGGATTACAAAGAAAAACATCACCTAGTGGAGTCTTTCACAACCAATCCAGTCTGGTTTTGCCTTAATTTTTATTTGTTGAAACAGTTTTTGGTAACAATGTGCTTCATCCTTTGTTCAGATCTTGATTAATGCACCTCAGAGGACCACAGCCATGCATGTCAGTGGCATGGGGACAAGCTTGCAGGGAGTGGCAGCCTCGAAGGTCATAGTTTCAATTGGGGAAACAAGCAAAAATTTGAAAGGTATGATTAAAAAATATTTATGCTGATGGTTTATTGTGTGTTTATGGATTCATGATGCTTTGGTTTGTGTTATGGGGTTTTTGTTTGTTGTTTAAGGGTAACAAGATCCCCAGTAACCTCAAATGCCTTTCTGGAGTCCCAGGAGCTCTAGGAGCCATGGGACAGAATTTGGAAGCTGTTCTGGAGCACTGATAATATTTCACAGCTAACAAAACCAGTAGATTTCAATAGAAGTACCATTTTTGATCATATAAACAACAGTTAATGGGCAATCAGCTAATTGCTTTTATGTTTAATTGCAGTTGCCTTCTTGGAGTTGTTACATTTGCTTACTTAGTTACCATCCTTAAATCTCTACAGAACTTATCACCAGTTAGAATCAATACAAAGATGAAGCATCATATTGTGTCCTCTATTTAATGTGCTGTATTTTGTGTGATTAATGATCATTTCAGCTTCTAGCTGAACAATTAGCACTTCTTCCAATAGTATTTTATTTTGCCATGTGTAAATTATTAGCCTACCAAAAAATCATCTCACCAGACACTAAAATCTAACTCGAGGTTCCCAGGATCATATAAGTTATTCAAGAGACATCTGAGCAGAAAATTCTCTGCAGCTTATTCTTTCCTGTAAATAAATTATTCCTGTCAAGAAAACCCCACAACATATAAAATTTTCATTGCTGTCTCTTTGGGATTAGACCCTGAGCAAGGGCAGCTGTCTGTGATTTCCAATGATTTTAAGATCCTCTTAACCTTCTGAAACTATTTCAGAAGGTGGTAGAATAACCCAATGCTGCAAGTCATGACTTTGCTTTTAATTAATCCAGCTTAATTAGTTACAATTTTATTTTGTAATTAGAGATGAATTGTTTCCTTCCTCCTAGGGGAGTGTTCACCTGCTCAGACTGAAGCCATTGCTGAGTTAAAGCCCCAGTCCATTATCAGTTGCCATCTTGATTTCAACAGTGATGCCTTTGACTTCCCAGCACAGGAGATTTTTGTGGCAGAGCCTGGATTTGATGCAGTTTCAGGTAAGATGTGACAAGATGCCACACTGCAGATAACACAAGCTCTTTGGCCAGCAGATTGCAGAGAATCCCAGCATCATGGCTTGGCTTGCAGGCACCTCAAAGCCCATCCAGTGCCACCCCTGCCATGGCCAGGGACACTTTCCACTGTCCCAGGCTGCTCCAAGCTCCCAGCCTGGCCTTGGGCACTGCCAGGGATCCAGGGCCAGCCCCAGCTGCTCTGGGCACCCTGTGCCAGGGCCTCCCCACCCTGCCAGGGAAGGACTTTTTTTAACATCCAATATAAACCTCCTCTCTTTCCCTCTGAAGCCTCTGGGCTTTGCTGTGTGGGAGCTCAGGCCTCAGTGAGTTGCTCCCATGGACACTTCTTGTTTCAGTGGGTTTTCTGCCTCTGACAAAATCTTGTGTTGGTTTTCAAAGAAAGCCAGAAGTCACTGGCAGCCCACTTCATGTTTTACAGAGTTTTTTGTAGGAAGTAAAAGAAGCAAAGCAACACTCAGGTGACAAGTATTCCAAAAGTGGAATGTACCCCCAAAAGATCATGAACTGGGCCTTAAAAGGGAGGGAAATTGCCAGACACTGTGGAGGTGGAAATAAAATTGTCAAGTCTACAAAATGTGTTAATGTTTTGAAAGTGTAACTTGATTTAGAACAGCACCAAACCACCATGGACTTTACTTAAAGAACATCAATTATCTGTCAGATTCATCCCTGCACCCATTGTGTAAACCCCTATTCTGCCCTGCATATGCCTCTGTTACTTAGCTAGGGGAAGAAAATAAGGGGAAAACCTGCACCTGGCCAGTTCTCCTTGTTACTGATGCTTTTTATCTTCCATTCTCTGGGAAGTTTTTACTACCTTTACTGCTAATGACAGATTAATTGGTCCCACATGAGACTAGAAACATGGTGAATATATACATTTTAAAGGAGCTTTTAGAAATAAACATCTTCACAGACTTGGTGATGGTAGGTGGCTAAAATTGTAACACTACTTGAAAAGAATATGAAATAGGATTTTCAATCTTCTTTTCAGTAAAGCTTTTCAGTGTTAGTGTAAGTGTTATGTTCAAAGTGCAACTGAGTCTCAGTGGCATATTAGAATAAAATGTGACTGGAAGTTACCAGCATATTGGTATGATGTTCCTTGTCCCAAAGTGAACATCATGAAAAACAATTCTGCAGTTGTATTGCTGGGATTGTGATGTTTGACCCCACAGCCACAATGTCCCTATCCATCTGTGCTCTCCTCATCACTGCTGCTTGAGCTTTACCACCTGTCCTAGCTTTTCTCTGAAGATGTCCCAGCAATCTCCATGGCTGTGCATGGAGAAAAGCCCTCAAAGGTGAGCAGCTAGCAGCCCCAGCTGTCTCGTTCCTGCAGGACACTACACGTGCTCCATCAGCATGCACAGCCTCACTGACAAGCAGCTGAAGCAGCTGAGCAGGAGCCAGGCCACGCTGCGGGTGGCGGCGGCGCTGCGGGGCGGCGCGGCGGCCGGGCAGCAGCTGGGCACGGAGGTGCCCTTCAGCCGCTGGTTCTACGCTGACCCGGCTGAGATGCTGCTCAGCAGCGAGGACGTGAGCTCCGTGCTGAAAGTCTTTGGTGCCAGTGAGATCCTGGAGAGCCTGGAGGTGAGTGTGCTCCCAGCTGAAAGCATCCTGAGCTGTCACAGGCAACGCGCTCCCCGTGTCAAGATTGCTCCTGAGATGATGTGGAAATGCTCCTCTTGAAATGATGATTCTTCCTCAGTTTTCACTTTTCAAAGGATCCCAGAATGGTTTGGGTTGGCAGGGACCCTAAAGCTCATCCTGCTCCAATGCATTGCTGTGGGATGGCACTCACTCAGCGGGTTGCTCAGGGCCCCATCCAGCCTGGCCCTGGGTTTTGGGGTAGTACAGGTGTGTCAGGCTCACCTGGGCATAAAGCCTGGCACATGAGAACCAGCCCATGGGTCAGGAAGCAAAAAGCTGCTTGAGCCCTGTGGCACTGGAAGTGTTGCCCAAGTGTGTGTGTGAGTGACTGCCCATAGCTGACACAGCCCATTGAGGCTCTGTGGGGTTGGCCCAGACCTGTGGAAGGGGCAGGGGGGAGGGGGCACCCTTGGCAGTGGGCAGGGGGAAATGCTGCAGGTGTCACTGTAGGGGTACCCCTGCCTCCTCTGGAGGGGTGAATTGCTCCGTGTTTCTGTGGAATCCCCCACTGCTGGGAGCTGTGCTCTGCTGTCCCTGCATTCTGTCCCAGGTTGGATGTTCCCTGTGCAGGTGAAATGCGAGTCCCCAGCAGTGAAGGTGCTGGAGAAGGAGAAGTTCTATGGGCTGCCCAGTTACGTGGTGTACACTGTGAGCCTGGCTGATCCCAGAGTTCCCAGCCAGGGCTCCCTGTCCACCAGTCTGACTGTCTCCAGTCCCATGACAGACCAGTCCATCACCATCCCAGTGACAGTGATCTACCTGACTGACAGAACCACTGCACCCATGAGATGTAAGTTTGGCTCTGCGCTCCCTATGCCAGCAGAAACCTTTAGCTTCTCTGATGTTTATGAGGTCAGCTCTTTAGGCAGATTGGAGTAGATGCTCCTTTTAACTCAGTATTGCCTCCTCTTGATCAATTCTGCAGATGAAGCCACTCTCTTCCAGCAGTTTGTTGAGTCTTACCAGGTGATGATCTTCACGCTTTTTGCACTCTTGGCAGGGACAGCTGTTATGATCATAGGTAAGAGAAGGAAGGATTGCCCAAGAATTTTTTTTCCATCGCTTCTTACAGTGTGTTAGCTGTAAGATTAAAAGGAATGATTGCCATGTGAGATTATTTTGGTTTGTTTTTCAATTGTCTTGCAGCCTACCATGCATTTTTCTCGCCAAATGAACAGCACAATCAGCCAGTGTTCCACCCAAGGACAAGTCTTCAGCACACCCCTAACAGTAAGCAGCTGTCACCCAGTTAGAAGTGAACTCATTGATTAGTCTGGCAATTGCACTGGAATTGAATGTAGGAGGGTCTGCAATCAAGAGTGGCAGTGAAAAATAATTCACATTCTAACAGATGTGTTTAAGTTACACTGAGCTGCAGGCCTGGTTGTAAACACAAGTGCCTGGTGCTTCAGATAAAATAGGCAAATTCAGGTGAATGTCACCTGCTGGGGGGAAATGTGTTGTGCTCCCTCCCCTCAGACTGGAGTCCTGAACGGGAGACCCACAAACTTTTGATTCTGGCAGGATACCTGGAGGCACTGAGCTATGGGGATGATTTCACCCGGGATGGATCATCAGGTTCATTGCCAGTGCTTAGCAGATGATCAAGAGCAGTTGTTGGTTCCTTCTCCCACCATTCCCGAGCCTGATGGTTGTGTTCTCCTTCCCGTGTTTCAGGTTCCGTGGTGTCACCTGCACATTCCTTCAGCTCCCAGGCGTCCAGCCGGCAGCCCAGCCCCGCGGCCCCGCTCTGGAGCACGGGTTACGCCTCTCGCTAGGGGCAGCACGGCTCCTCCTCACGGCAGAGAAAAGACATGCCCAGCTCAGTGCCTTAGCAAACTTCAGCAGTCGCCATGTCATTCAGGTTTGCTCTGGAATAGAACTAAGCCCTTAATTTATTTATTTTTTTTACTATTTAGGGCTCTTTGAGTTTATGTTTTTATGTCAGTGCTTCAATTCTCAAAAGCTCGTTTTAGCTGTTGTTTTTTGCTGCCTGCACAAAAAGCAGTGTTTATGCTAGTCTGACTTTCTTGCACTCTTCAAGCAACTAGAAGTTATATCTAAGTTAGACTGATAACAATTTTTTATTTACTTTTTATAAAAATTAAATTTCTTTCCAATGAACTTTTTTATGAGAAGGGAAATTAGAAAAACAAGTGAAACATGAGCCAAAAATTGGAAGGATTGTATATTTTGAAGAACTGGTTTTTATTTTGCGTTCCAAAAACTCAGGAATGGGTTGCACTGATAATGTTCTTCCATGTAGCCTTACACTGGGATTCACCAGCACAGCATGCTGGTTCAGCATGGGGAATGCTGGAACAACTGTGAATAATCTAGAAGGTTTTTTACAACAACGATTAGAAAAGGAAAAAAAAAGAAACCCAGAACTTAGTGTGAGTTCCTTTGGGTACAACTGAGTATTCCTTGGTACTGTAAGCACTTTTCTGAGCTGGGATTGTGAAAGCATGTGCCTTCTAAGTGCACCTTTCTTCTGGTAGGAATCCTTTCTTTTGAGGATAGAATCACATCCCAGTCACTTTTATTTGTAAGCAGGGTTTTGCTGCTATCAGATAAAGGTTTTGTTTACATACAACAAGCATCCCAGTTTTAACTGTGAATAATATTCTGGCTCTCTGAACTTTCCTAAGCACCCTAAGGAAAGTGAAATAACAAAATACTTCATGCAAAATACTTTGTGTGCAGAACTATGCAGGCAAATAGATGAATGGAATGCAAACCCAGTGCATGGCATAGAGTTTTGGTTTCTCACAGTGTTAAAAACAAAAGGATTGTTACATGTAATTGTACTGAGTCTTCTTCAACTTACTGGCAGGTTTTGGAGAAATTGTGCCTTAAGTGCTAGTACTACTTAAACAGGTCAGTTTGGATGTAGATAATCATTTGAATCTGTATTAAAGCTTTCTAAGACTCCTTTGTTTTGAATTTTCTTGTGGTATGGCTGTTCAGAGTTTAGCACTGGACTATATTATTTAAATCTGTATTACTGAATAAAGCTTTTAAAGATTCCTTTATTTTGCTGTTGATGGAACTTTCTGTGGTTTGCAGTTTAGAATTTAGCACTGGGCTGTTGTTTGAACTTCACTTCCTGCAGCCCCTCAGTGTTTGCAGTCACGATTTTCCAATCTTAATTTTCTCTTCTGTTGACAATGTAATGTTTTGAAATATTTTGACAGTTTTTCAACTGGTATTTGTTGTCAGGGATTTCTCCCAGTTTTCACTAAGCATCTTCAATTCCCGCTGAAATCACTGATGACTGTAGAAGCAACTCTTAATTTTCCAGGTTTGTTCAAACTTCCCATTTTGCTCATTTGGGTTTTAAAAGGAAATGTGATTATTTTTTTCATTTGCATTCAGCAAGAAGCCAGCGGGCTGTGAATGTCTCAGTGCTACTGTGATAAGCTCTTCAGAAATGATAAAAGGAGAAATTTTGCTCTCCTGTTGTTTGTCTTTCCCATTCAGCAGTCTGGCACTGAATGTTCTGAAAAACAAACTGCTCCAAGTGGTGGGAGTACTGCAGCAAATGCTCGCTGTTTATTTCCTTTCTTTGGGCGAGTAGTTGCAGTCTCCTGGCAAGAAGAAAAAAACAAAAATGAAGTAGGGAGCTGGTATGAATCAGGGGCCAACCTCCTGCAAGCAACAACCAGGCTTTGGCCTCCAGGAGCTCACCTGACCTGTGGGGCTATTCCTGGGGCCAGGGGCATTTGGGGATATAATTTTTTCTGAGCAGGCTGCTGCCAATGTAAAAATTTACTTTTTTTTTTTAATTTAATTAAGTGAGATTTAGGGGTTTGCATTTGAAATAAACAGGGCAGGAGATAGTGAAAATTGTCATATTTTATCCAAAAGGAAGGGGAAAAATAATTTTCCTTAGTAATAGCTTGTAATTTGACAGCATGAGTCACTTGTGTTATTATGAGTGAGTCATGAATGGAAGAGGCACCAAAAGAATTATTTTTCAAAATGTACAAAGAAACCACATCTCCCAAAATGTTGCTAAGAAGGCACCAGGCCATTGAACAGGCTAAGCTTATTTGAAATACTTAACTCACCAAAAGTGCTTTTTTTAATTTTTTTTTTTGTAAAAATAATAGAAGAGGCTGCTTTCAATTATCTTTTTCTATAAAAAACAATCAGCCTGTCTTTAGTGGAAGCTGGGTCAAAGCTCTACTTAGAAGAATATTAGGAATCCTGGAGTTTCAGCCTTATGATCCAGCCCTTACCAGCTCCTGAGCTCTCCTGCCACACACAGTTTGCTCCAGACACCAAACACAGCCAATAAAGCTGATTTGGCCTCAGTGCTTTGTCGTTGCTCCTGTGCATTTTTATCTTCCCAAACTTTCTTTCCTCATGCCTCACTGGTCATCTTTGGATCTGAAGCTGTGGCCATGTCCTGCTGGATATTTGGGGGTTTGTTCATTTGCTAGATGAATATTTCATTTCAGGCTGGGTTAAGGCTGCCCAATAGGAATAAACAGCCTTTGATTCTAGCACAATTAAGGATCTCTTGTGAAGAAGAAAGAACTCTGTTTTCTTGAGCATCTGACCCCAGCTGGTGCATTCTCTCTGCCAGCTGGTTCTTGCATGGAAGGAAAATTAATAAAATTGCCAAACAAAGAAGTATTTTCAGCAACTCCACAAACATTGAAGGCTAAACATCCTCCTTGCAATGCCAGAAGTGGATTCCAAATAAGCAGCTGAACTGAAGGATTATTTTGATAGTGTTGTAGAAATATTGGTCTACTGGAGATGTTTAAAGGTCAGCTGGAGTGTTTGGTGGGGCTTTTGTTGCTGTCACTGAGGTTTTTTGGTGCCTGACTCCTTAGTTCTGAGTGTGCTGTTCTCAGAAGGCATCACTGACACGCTGGGCTCTGAGAGTCTGTGTTACTCAGATTATCACCACCCTTGCTGCAGTTTCCATATTCCTCCCCTACTACAAAAAATGTGACTTCTGTGATTTTTTTTTGTGTGTGTGTGCCTCTGGTGTGAGATTCCACCTCCTTCAGCAGGAAGAGATTGATGAATTGCAATAATTGAAGAAGTAGTTGGTACAACTTTCAAATGATTTCATTAAATTATTAACAATTTGCTCAGTGCTGTCTTGGGGGTGCTGGGAGAGCAGAATGTAGTTTAGGCATAAAGCCTCATACAGCAATTTCATTTTAGTTCCAGCTTTACTGAATGTGCTTCTGAAAGCAGACAGGTACAGATCACACTTGTGTCTGGTTTTTAGATTTAGGGTTACAGGGACAGTGCAAAATGTCAGAGTTATGAGTGAGGTAAAAAGCAGTGCTGAGTTGTAAGGTCACAGGTCCCTGTTAGTGCTCACTCCATGATCTGACTTAGCAAATCACAGCTTCATATTCCCAGCAGTGGTGGCAGAAATCACTCCCTCTGCTTCATGATATTCTCTCCTTTTATCCTGACTCTTTCAGTTGCTGTTTAGGAAAGATCTGAAGTGCTTTGTGTCCTTGACCCAGGTGACTGACCAGCCTGCAGGGCTGGGAGAGTTGGGTACAAGTGTAAATACTCCTCATTGCAGTGCCTTACCAAGCAGTAGGATTGACCTAAGAGAAGCTACTGTTCCAAAAACACAGTAAAAGCAGGCTGGGAATACATCAGGTGTTTTCAGAGGAGTATTTCCCAAGGGGAATCCTGCTCCAGCAGTGAATCACAGGAGTAGGTGGTGTAGGAAGCACTGGACAGTGAAGTTTCCCTCCTAAACAGAGGAGGGCAGGGAAAGGCAGCCTGTTTGTGCATTTGGAAATTTCCCTAGGCCCCAGTTTAGAGTTTAGCTGTGGAATGTTTGATATTGGTGAACTTTAGATATGTGACTTAGATAAAAATTATATTCACAGAATCCCAGAATACCCTGAGCTGAAGGGACCCCCAAGGATCCTCCAGCCCCGCCCTGGCCCTGCACAGCCACCCCAAGAGCCCCACCCTGGGCACCCCCGGGAGCTCCTGGAGCTCTGGCAGCCTCGGGCAGTGCCCATTCCCTGGGCAGTGCCAGCACCCTCTGGGGAAGAAGGGAAGGACTCTTTCCTGATCTCCAGGCTGAGCCTCCCCTGGCACAGCTCCAGCCCTTCCCTGGGTGCTGTCCCTGGCCAGAGAGCAGAGATCAGTGCTTGCCCCAGTCTGGAATTGCAGGAAGCCCTTGGAGGGAGCTGTTTTCCTTCCCAAGCGAGCAGGATTTTGGTCTCTGTTCTGCCTGGGTGTGGCCTCCTGCCCAAACTCAGCATCTCTGTGTACACAAATACTCATCCTCTGGGCACTGCTCCTGGTGCACCTGCCAGCAGCACTCTGCCTCAGCAGGTGAGCTGATCTAATGATACAGGAGCACCTGGTTCCCAGCCCTGTAAATGCAGGGCTTTCTGGCAAATAGCACTGCATTTAGGTAATGACACTCTTACAGCCAGCAACGAGGGCTTTGTGTCCTTCAGACTCATTCAAATATGTCTGCAGCCTTATTCAATGACTACACCTTGTCACTCAGACCCCAACAGAGCAGTTTAGCATTTTGCTAAAGGAAGCTTGCTCTGTGCTTTGGTTGGTTTGTCCAGGAGGTGGAAGTGCAGCTATTTTGACAGAGCTGGACTGTGTACTGGGATGAACACATATTTTCATGAAATCTGTCAAATGTCATTTTAAAAGTCATTGAGTGTGCTCCACAACAAAGCAGGCAGAATTACAGAGCAGAATGCCTTCTGGGAATGCTTTTGTAAATGTGTCACAGCTCATGCTGGCTTTTGCATGTGGGCTTATCTTCAAATAGCATCCTGCTGTTATGATTAGTGATTGCTATCGTGAATAAAATCTCTCTGGTTTCAGCAACAAAACAAACCACTTTATATATAGAACCCACTGTTGAATAGGACCCTAAATATTTATTTTCCCATTCTTATTGCTAAATAATCTTCAAGGTGAAGCCTCTTGTCAAATGAAACAATGTCAGCAGTAAAACCAGGACTTGAGGCAGCCGTGGTTGTAGAAAGGGCAGGCAGCAGCAGAAAGCAAGCTCTTGATGTTACCTGTCTGAATGAGACCTCCTTGGAACCCTGTGAGCTTGGAATTGGGCAATTGTGTTTTACTGGGATGAGCTTTGTGGTGTCCCAGTGTCCACCAGCAGCATCTCCTGCTCCAGGTGATTGGGAACCCCGAGGGAAATGCTCCTGCTCCAGGTGTCACCTGCTGTGCTTCCACAGAACTTTCAGTCTTACTGCTTTTACAATTATTCGTGTCAACTTTGAAATTTTTGAATTGGTAGAGCACTCACAAAAATGTTTCTTCATATGATTTGGCAAGCCATTGCATGATACAATATTATATTATTATATATTATAAGCTATATGGCAGGGATTTGGATTAGGTGACCTTTAAAGGTCCTTTCCAACCCAAACTCTTCTCTGGTTCTGTGATTCTGTAAAATATGAATAATCTAGTTGTACAGCTCACATCTTTCCAAATTAAATTCTGCAACAGGAAGCAAAGCTTTTTGCCTCTTAGGCTCAGTAGATGAAGACTTTTAGGCTTGTGGAGGATTGGAATAGTTCCAGTTAAGACTAACAAACCAAAATTTAGAAATAGCTGGAGCTAACCTTTGATGAGAAAGGAAAGAAAGAGTTTCCTAAAGCAATATCCTAAAGAATTCTCATTTAGGTAAAAGTACGTGAGAAGGCAAAAACCTCTGAAAGTGAAATAAATTCAGGGCTTCTGAGAAGAAGCCCCAGAGGCACAGCACTGAAGGTGTTGGGCAATGCATGAAAATGAGATACAGAGAAGTAGGAGACAACTTTCCCTCCATCAGTAGGTTTGCACAGCACAGTGAGACTGGCAAAGGGAATTATGTCTCCATTTCCCAGTTTCATGAGAGCCTGCATGTATGGAATAAAGCTCTGGGAGAAGACAGCAAGGAAGGAGAGGAAGGTTTCCTGTGAGTAATCTAACTTAAGAATTGGAAGTTGTCTGAAATTCTGCATCATCTTTCAGGTTGAATGGTGAATCTTTGTGTGAGCCAGTTTGTTTTGCTGCTGGAATCTGACCATAAAGTTCTTACAGACCAGGTCTCCAGTACTGTGTGCTCAGTTGTGGTTCAGGAGTTCTCTTATCATTATAAATGCCTCTCATTCCATCTGCCTGAACAGATAGGGCTGTGCTAAGTCTGTTATTAATTTTTTAGGATGTTTCATTCCAGATAAATAAAATATTTAAAGTGAATATTTTCCCCAGCACCTGCAGCTGCTCAAAACCCCAGCACATTATGCAGCTGAATTCAAGCAATAAAGACTACTAACTTAAAATACTTTCAGTGCTAATGGGCTTCAGGAATGCTGTCTGTGAGAACAGGTAACTGCTAAGTCACTGTTCTTTGAATGCTTCAGATCCACAGGTATATTGGTGTACTTGTACCTCTTGTGAGTGACTAAATGATTATTCATAGGAATTTGTTTATCATCTTGATTCATCTGTTGTTCAGTGTTATGAACAAGAAAGGCTGCCCATTTTTTTTAGAAAAAGGGTTGCAGAGTTCCAAGTTAAGTTGGGAGCAGATTGCTGGCCAAGGAAGGTTATTTGTGAGTTGAATGTTGTAATCGCCTGTTCAGTATCAGTCGTTAACCATCTATTGTAGAGAATTCTTCTCTTTGTATCAGTACCATCCCACCTGGAGCCAAGCTGAG
>JAYDZK010000032.1:19575288-19597393 GCA_034509185.1 Euphonia xanthogaster | reverse complement strand
AGTTTTCTTGCAGTGGAAAATTCTGAGCCCTTTTTTCTGCTTGCCACATTTGCTGCCTTGTTTGCCTGAGCTCTCTTCCTGCTTGGTAAAAACATCTCCTTGTTTGGGGTGGGTTTATCCTTTGCTCTGAGCCATAAAACCCCTTCTAACTCACACCCCCTTTGCCTCCTTGGTTAGCCAGCAAGGCTGGCTCAGCAATTCTTTTCTCTATCAAAACTTGCTCCCATCTCTATTCCTTCATCAGACTCCACATTCAAAAGTCTTTCTGCCAAGCACACATCCTGTGAGACTTTCTTGTCAAACTTGCATCCTTCCCAACAGATGATGGTCTTGTCGTGGGTTTTTCTGGATAAACATGGCTGCATCCAAGCTGGGACCCCAGGGGCTGTAGTGGTGCCATCCCCACCTTAGTGCAGCCCTACAGCATGGAAAAGCAAAAGAGACCCTTCCCAAAAGCAGGACCTCAAGCCAAAGGCCAGTTTTTTCAAATGCTGGACTCATACCAAAAATATCCCATCCCAAATGCATCGGTGAGGGTAGGGTCAGGACAGTGACACCCAGGTGACACCCAGGATTCTTTCAGATGAAACAGAATAACAAAGAGAGGCATTAAATTGTTCTGCCTTCAGATGGGAGTTTTGGTAGGAGTTTCAGTAGAGCACCTGTACCATGAGGCACTCAAGCTCTTCTCCAGGCATTGAGTCTTGAGGAGCAAATTGAAGGAAAGATTCCTGTTACAAAGGAGAACATGCAGGGGAGGCTGGATGCCAGGGAAACAGGGCATCCAGCCTTTGTGACCTGCTCTGCAGCCCTGCTAACATCAGAGGGGCCAGGGACACTTGGAAATGATGGTACAAGCTATAAATATTCCACCTGCTTCCCTGAGCCTTCTAAAACTGTAATTCCTGCCTTGGGCTGCTCATCTGCTTCAGAAAACAGGAGTCAGTAGTAAACACCAGCCACTTGCCAAAAAGCATCTTGACTCTGGGAGGGACAAATGAGACAGATTTTAGCAGCTATTGTCCCTGGGTTTTTGTGTCTGCCACTGTGACACTTGATTTGCAGCTTGGAACTTTGCTGTGGTGACAAAAGTCTGCCTGTAATGAGGAGGAGTTGGGAGTTTTTCATCAGTTATTCTCTGCTGAGAGCTGGCAGCTGCTCCTGCTGCTCCCTTGCTGTGCAGAGCCAAGGCAGAGCTGAAATGGTGCCAGTTCCTGGCTTTGTTCTGTGGTGCCTTTTCCCCTGCAGGTACTGTGCTGAGCTCATTTTAAACTATCTTTTGTATTATATTAAAAATAAGCTGGAGTTGTGGAGATTCTTCCAAACATCATCTCCAGAGTGCCAGATTCAGTACAGTTGTGTTTTGTGTAGAAAGGATCCAAGCCAACTCAGAAACAACCTGGGAAATTGTTCCCAAGTCCTCAGCTCATGAGCATTCAGTGTGGATCCTGCTCTCCTCCCTCCCCTGGGACCCTCAGGGGGGCTGAGGTTTTTGTTTGTCCTGAGCAAGAGCAAACACAGGGGGATGTGCCCTCTGACAAAGCGAATTTGGATTTAAAATGTGCCACCTTGATGCTCCTGGCTTGCCTCAAAGGGAGGTTTTCAGCCATGGAATGAGGCAGCCCCTTCCAATCATTGTGGGCCAGGTAGAAAACTCAGTTTTGGAGGGTTTGCACATGCATTTTTTATTTAGTCCCTCTGAAAATTATTATTTATTTTGTCCTCTGTTTCAAAGGGCTGCGTGGGTGACACCAGATGAGGAGACTGAGAGGGGCCCTCAGCCCTGGGTGTCCCTAGCTGCAGGGAGGGCTCTGAGCAGGGCCCAGGCAGGGGAGGCAGAATCTGGAGCCAAGGTTGCTGTCCAACAGCAAAGAGCAGCTGTCTGGGTGAGAGTGAGGATATACTCTCAGAGTGATGCACTTAAATTAAGCCTCAATTCTCCTTTTTTTTTGGTCTAGAGCAGAAGCTTTTTGGTCTAGGACCAGAGCTAATTCCAGAAGCTGTGATCCCCTTGAACTTCCCTGGGGATGGGAAAAAGAGGAAATTTCAAAAGAGATCAGGGAGAGGCACCTGGATGTGCAGGAGCTGTGGAACTGCAGTCAGGCATGTGAGCCCAAGGAAGGGAAAGATGTATAAAGAGAAAACAGGCAGAAACTCTGCTGTCCTTTGTTTTGACTTATCATGGGAAAAGAAAAATGGCAGGATGGAAATGAGAGACCACAAAAATCTTTATTTTAATATGAGTATAGGAATCTGTGTTCAGGATGTATAAGGATAAATTCATTTAGTGACAGTGATTACATAGGAAATGAAGGATCACTTAACTATTTTAAAGTTCAGGATGTTGTTAAAGAGAGGAAAAGGAAGGTTCTCTCCTCTCTTTGGAGTTTTTATTTTCTGAGGTGGGAGGACAATAGTGTAAATACAGATTTTCTTGGAGACAGACTTTACTCAGGTGCTTTATGTTAAACTGAATTGCATTTAGTAACTTCAGGTATATAAACCCCCTCCAGTCTGTTTCCTGCTCTCCATGGGGCACCAGCACTTGTGATCTGCCCAGGTTATGGCCTTTGTGCTTTATTACCCCCTGTGATAAAAATATTCCACCATTCTGGGGCTGCCAAGCTGCTGCTGAAGGCTCTGGGGCTGTTTGGCACACAAGGAATGCAGAATTCAGGGCTTGGCCCTTCGGCTCAGGGATTGCAGCTGGGGCTCGGAGCAGAGCAGGGCTGGGGCTGCTGCAGGATGGGGTCACCCTTTGAAGAGGCTTTGGAAAGAGAGGTGGATCCAACACTTCACATCCCAAAACAGGAGGCCTGGCTCTGCTCTTCCCAGTGCCAGTGGGAGGATTTGCTTTTGATGACAAGCTGTAACCAGTGGGAAATAACAGCAGGTTCTGCCCCACACGCTCCTCAGTCCATTGCTGGATTCAGCTGCTTCTTCCACTGTTGCTTATTTTCAAGTCCCAGTGTCATTTTTGCTCCATTACACTGGAATTAAAATACAAAATATCTGAAGCAAACTACAGTGGACTCCTAACCCAAGTGGTCAGGAACCATGAACAATAAAATAACACAACTGGTAATGGTGAACTGAGCACTCTGAGTGATTTGTTTCAAAAAATCAGGTTCTGCTTGACTGCCAAAGCAGGAGATTAACCTATGTGGTACAACAAGGGTTTTGTTGACCATATGGATTTCTTTGGCAATTCTACATGAATAACATAAGTAACTGGTGGTAAAAATATATTTTGAAACAACTTCTCTTTTGTTTCCTGCTATAATTCATTAAATAATGCCATAAATCAGTGTGAAAAATCGGAAGGCATCTGATTTATATTTAAAGAAAGAAAAGTTTCCAAACTCTATTCAGAGAGTAGGGGAACCTGAGGGTACTTGTGTGGAGTAAGAGCTAGATTTGTCAGGCACTTTCTGTCAAATGATTTACAATTTCCCAGAAGAAATGGAGTCAGGGAGATGAAGTGTGCCAGATGTCTCAGTCACTGAGTGACAAAATCAAAGCCACTCTTAGCATGGAATACCTGAGTGTAGGGCTGCATGTGATTATAAATACATGGATAAGTTGTCAAAATGATCTTTTGACACTTGACTATTCAAGCATATTCTATTATTAATTCTCTATAAACCAGTAATTAAACTGATTCTTCTTTACTACTCCTTCAGGTATTCCAGTTCCTTAAAGCACCCTTGGCTTCCTCAGGAGCCTGTGGGTAACCCTTGGTCTGCCCAGCAGAAATCTGAATGCTGAAAAGGGTTCATGTTTTGGGAGACAGCTCCAGCATGGGGGTGTGCACTGGAAACCTTTCCAGATGAGTTTGTGTTGCAGTGAGGAATGAACACATTCCCAGAGTTCCTCTGCATGACAGCAATCAGCTCTCAGTTTCTCCTGTTTTTTTTGGGTGAAGCACAGAGAGCCAGGTACAAAGCACAGCATCCTGAGAGGCTCCACAGGGTGACAGTGAGGGTAAGAGGAAGAGGAGGTACTGCTGCAAAGCATCCTCAGTGTCTGCAGCTCCATGGCCCAAAAGAAGGGATTTGAGGTTACTTTCCTGCCCCCTTCCCCCCTGAGGTTTGCATACTCCTAAACTGTGGGGGTTTTGATGCTTTAATAATGTTCTCTGTCAGATTTCTTTCTGGAGGGCATCACTCTGTCTCTTCAGTTTTCTCTGAGCTTGTTGCAGCTCTCCATGGCAGAAACTTCCTTTTGTGCTCTCTGGGCACCACAGCCTCTGGGCTGCAGGGAAGAGTCCCAGGCTCCATGGACAGGAAAAAATAACTGCAGTAAAGCTGGATTGAATAAAGGCCCAGCCAGTGCCCACTGGTGTTGTTGTGAAGGTCCCCAGGAGGAGGTGAGAGATGAGAATTGACTCCATGTTCTCAGAAGGCTGATTTGTTATATTATGATATTATATATTAAAAGAAAATGCTATACTAAAACTGCACTAAAGAAAGAGAAAGGAGGCATCAGAAGGCTGGAAAAGAATGATAATAAAAACCTGTGACTGACCACAGTCCTGACACAGCTGGCCGGGATTGATCATTCATTAAAAACAATTCACATGGAACCAATCAAAAATGCACCTGTTGGGAAGCAACCTCCAAGCCACATTCCAAGCAATCAGATAATTATTGTTTACTTTTTTTTTTTTTCCTGAGGCTTCTCAGCTTCTCAGGAGAGAAGTCCTGGTGAAGGGATTTTTCATAAAATATCATGGTGACACCCTGGGGTGAGGGGTGAGGGCTCCTGCTCAGCACACAGGGGATGCCAGGCTGGAGGCTCCACTCCTCAGGGGCAGGACACACTGGGAAGGTGAAGGGAAGGCCTGTGAAATGCTGCTCCAAATTCAAACAGACCTTTGGAAGGCTCTTTCCAGCCTTCCAGAGAAGGAAGGAGACCCACTGGGGGGACAGGTGGAACAGATGCTGGGTGCAGGTAAAATCTGAGCAGCTCCTGGCAGCTCCACCAGCACAAATCAGTTCCCACCCAACCTCTGCATCCCTTCTCCTTTGCACTGCTCTGTTCCTTCACAAAAATATTATTGCATTGAAAGCAGAACAAGGCAGGGGACAGAAATACCTTGGCTCCAGCACAGAAAAGACAGATTTGCTCTCTAAGCTTTGTCACCTGGAAAAATTTGCAGTTTCCTTTGATAACAAATAACACATGGAGCAAGAGGAAATCTGCCAAGCAGGGCAGAGGCTGTAAGTCACCACTAACAGGGACACTTCATCAGTGGCAAGTCATGAAGAGAGGGAAACACAGCCACTGTGGCCCCAGTGCGTGAGAAGTCAAAGCTTGAGGGACACCTAGAACCCCCATAATTCATAAAGATTGAGAGCAATGTGTGAAAGGCAGCAAGAACTGGAGTGATGAACTTCAGGTTAGTCCAATGCAGGGCCAGGAGAGCCCGAAGGAAGCACTCAGCTTTCTCTGCCCTGTTTGGAGCCATGCTCCCAGGCCTTGTCAGTCCATCACTGGTGCCACCAGAGCTGGGCTTGCCTTGCAGAGAGTGAGGAGAGCTGGAGAGCAGAGAGGTGGATTCAACACTTCACATCCCAAAGTGGAAGGCAGCTTGTGAGATGGAGGAGCAAAAGGCAATCCAGCACTGGCAAACTGGGAAGTTCTTGGCTCTTTGAGTGATTGCTGGGGCCTAGACCAGCATTGGTACCAGGATGGATGCACTGGACCCATTTAGAGAGAGTCACCAGACAGTTCTTTAAGTTGGAAAGAGCTGGAAATTCATAATTACTTTGGCTTTTTCCAGAAGTGTAATGTATTTAATTCTTTCCCAGCGCTGGGCCAGGCAGTCAGTAATTACACTAATAGTGTTATCTCCCTTATTAAAGAATGTCTTATCTGAGTAATAGTGCTAATTTACATGCATCTGGTATAATTTGAGCTTTCAGGATTTTTTATGATCATATATTTGGTTTTGTCTTTCTTTTGATTCTTCCTGACTCCTTAGACATAATGTCTTTCTTGGTTGACAAAATGCCATTTCTATCTCTAGGTTTGAACTGGTTTTTAGCAACAAGGGTAAGTTTTAATTCTAGCAGGGGTGTGAGTCTGACTCAGGAGTTCTGGCCCTCCCCTTATCTCTGCTAGCAAGGGTGGGGCTGCTCCAGCTGTGAAATATCCTCACTGGTGCTCCCGATACTCCCCTTCAGGCACGCAGGCAAACAGTGGTTTTTGTATCAGCTGTTCCAAGTTTGCTTGGAATCCTAATATTTCTTAGATTATTTTTTAAACAAAGGAGCTGTTGTGGCAGCTTGTACTAAGCTATCTACAAAAAGCTATTTCTCTTTCTCTTGAGTTTGCACTTGAATTTTCTTGTTGTGCTGCTTTGTGACATGTTTGGCTTTAATGATGACACCATAAACTTGTCACCTTTTATCCAAGAATTTTTCCTTTGTAGCTTTTTGAGTGCATTTGCTGAACTGTGAGATTGAAATTTAAATTACTTCAGTGCCTTTTATAACCCTTGTAAGTATGAATTATATTTCTTAATTATCTTTTCCAGTATTTAGGCATTTCACAGATTGGGAAAGAGATTTTTCAAAAAGATAGTATTGATTATACAATACACTTGGTGTTTCTTTCTCCATAGGAATTTAATTTTTATTGAAGTCATTAAAACTATTAATTTTTGGTTGGGAAAGTTACACTTGGGCCTCTTGGAAAAGCAAGACCCCTGTCTCCAGGGAATTACTGATCACATCTCTCATTTGCCTGTTTTCCCATGGGCTCTGGCCACCCTTTGGGTGCCAGGGGACACTGGCACAGCCTAATCCCAACACCTTTTCTTTGAAGTTATTACTTAAATCATTGTAAACAATTGTAAACAATGACTGTATCCATTAAAAATTCCTCTTAATCTGCCTGATTCTCTCCAGGAGTGAAGCTGTGTAGTCAAAATGCTGTAACACTCCCCACTCCCATGGCAGCCTGCTTGCTCTGGCCTGATTATTTTTTACACACAGCTTTTAGAGAAAGGTGTTACTCCAGTGAGTATCTCCAGTTCTCAAGTGAGATCAGTCTTTTGCTGTGAGAATTCAGAGAAACATTCACTGTGTAATGAAATACCCACAGTTTTCACTGGAGCAAGAGGACCACATTTAGCCATAATTATGCTGTACTCTGGGCCATGTGTGAGATCCTGATTCAGTTCAGAGTGTGAGTTAAAGTGGAATCTTTTTGCTTTAAAAAGAATTGACCCAAATTCCAGATCATTCCTTGGGAATGCCCCCACTCCCTCCCATCCCATCCACCATGAGAAATAGTAAAGTCAGAGTTTCATCGTGCTGAAGGGAAGAAGAGGGGAAATGTTTAGGATCAGAGGAAAAGTAAAGGATTTGGAGCCAGAGAAGGGGGGCATTTCCCATCAGCTCAACAGAAAGTTGTGATAGAAATTGCTGAAGTACAAAATGTAAGGGACCTTTGGGCAGGCCAAGAGCAGCAATCAGAGGAAGGGCAGCAAGTGCAGCACCACAGATCTGAGGGGTTTCCAGAACTTCCAATCCCTTCTTTGTCCAAATAGTTTTAATGGAAAACCTCCCCGTGGAGGCCTCAGGGACAGCTCTGCAGGAGCCTCCCCTTGTGCAGCAGGGAGCAGGAGCCAGCCTGGCACTGCCACAGCCCTGGGGACATCCTGGGGACATCCTGGGGAGCTGGCCCTGCCCGGGGGCTCTGCTGGCCCTGCCTGGGGGCTCTGCTGAGCTCCAGCCCGGGCTCCAGAAGGGCAATGACATTTGCTTCACTTGCTCATCACTCAGGAAGCCCTGGGGACTTGGCCCCAGCACCCCGAGGCTCAGAACATCCTTCCTCTGCAGATATGGGCTCCAAACCTGCTGCCAGACACAGGGGACACAGCAACATTCCATCTTCTGCTGCAAAAAACAGGAAAAGTGGGCTTCCCTGTGCTGCACCGAGGCTCTCTTGTCCTGAGGGCAGGAATTAGCTTTTCTGTGTCTGACTTTGCCTCTTACACAGCTGCAAATCCTGGGAAGGCTGAGTTACATCTCTAGAGAAAGGACTAATAAAAATGTGGGTTTACTTTTAACAGATAGCAGTAGTTTCACTTTTCCTGGGTTGCTGATAGCCTGTCCGTGGAAAATGTAGGCTTGGACAGTCTGGGTATGATTTATCTTCCTATGAAACCTGGCATGAATTTCCCAAACACTTCTAGTTGATGATAACACATCTTCTACTTCACTTCCTTCCATTGTTAGACAGAAAACATCACCTGATGAGTGGCTACAAAACCCAGCATGAAAAGGTCTCCAGCCCAACTTTTACTACGCCCAAGTGAAAACAACAAGAGTTTTATGAGCTGGCCCATGTTGGTAATATTCATTTTCCATCTGCTCCTAAAATAAATGGCACTGAAGCCACCACCTTCAGCCATGGAATGTACCCTTCCTGGTGCTCTCCAGGATCAGCAGTCACCAAGTGTTCTCTTAGCTCTGACAGCTAAAAGGTTTTAAACAAGAGAACAATAAACATTGAAGAATTAATTATTCTGTTTAATTAATTGAGAGCTACTGTATTAAAAAATACAAAAAAAACCAACAATCAAGTATCTGAATCCCAGCATTTTAATTGCCAGAGAAATTATTATAATGACCCAGAAACTCAAGTTTTGAGGACAGAGCAGTAGGGTATTCTTAAAAAGCAGTTTCCATCTGCTGTGTGGTGGTAGTTGCTACAGACTGCACAAGGCCTCAAACACCAACTCACTAACCAACCAAAGAATATAAATTAATCTGTATAAATGAAAAGGAATTCAGTGATGTCTCATTCATTCCAAGTTCTTGGGTAACAAAATTTTCCCGACATTTGCAGAGCTCAAACCCTTTTTTATTTATCTTATTTTCATTCAGCCAACCATAAAAGCTGGGATGATACAAGAAAATAAAATGTACAAGCAAGGTGGAAGACAGGCATTCCCTGAGCTACCATTTGGAGATTCTGGCTGAAGTGGGCTGCAGGACCAGGGTGTGTCACTGTCTCAGCAAAGGAAGTTGGTTTTGGCAGCCGCTGCTGGACTCTGAGGAGGCTGATGATGATATTCTGCTCTTGAATAGAAAAAACATACAGAACCAGCAGGTCAAATTAGCCTATTCTGTTAAAAGGAAGATTATGGAAATCTCCCTGTTACAGCACTTCCAGCGGCCATCTCTGCAGGCAGGGAGCAAAGCTGGTTCAGAGTGCATGGAAAGAGGAGCTGGGAAACCCAGAGCAGCTCCAGAGCCTGCCTGGGATCCATGGACAGAAACATGAGCCCAGCCACTGAGCCCTGTCTCAGGCAAAGCTCTGCCTGCAGCCACAGAACTTGGTAAAAATGGGAAATTGTAATGCCAGGTCTAATAGTGCTTGTTATATTATCTACTACATTGAATCCCTGACAAATATTTAATAGGATTAAATCTGTCTTCTGCTCTAGATTTATACAGCACTGCCAGGGCATAAACTTCATTAAACTCAGTAACAGATATTTGAATCCTAACTAGGAAGTCTCATTTTCCAGCATCACATCAGTTTTAACTTCTCTATTTTATCCCTATTCAGTCATCACTTCCCGTTCATTTGTGTTTTTACTCACTTCCCTTAGCTTTAGCTGCTGCTCAGGTACTTATTTCATCAGCCCTGTGCCCAGGTTCCAGCCCATGCTTTGGGACAGGACTCTCTCTGTGCCCAGCAAGGAGCTGCTTTTCCTCAGTGAGTGTTAAAATCAATGAGATCTGACAGATTCAGTGCAAAAGGGAGCCGTGTTTCTCAGGATTATATTCATGGAACACAGAACTCTGTGCATGAGTTTATGGGTAACTGCAAACAGATTTTCCTGTAAAGTTCAGAAATAAGAAGGAAAACTTATCTCCACTTCCTTTCTGCTTTAGTCAGCAACACCCAGCATTAATTCATGAAAAGACACGTTTCCCTTCTCTCTGTTTTGTTCTACTGAATTAACAGATGCACCTATTATGATTCTTGCCTAAAAGCAAACAGACAAGGTGCCTTCCCTCCCGTGGGCCGTGCTGGAGCCCAGCACTCCCTGCAGGTCCATTGGGATTGTGCTTTTTGCACACAGCTGCTCCCTCCTCTGCCCGTGGTGCCTGCAGCCAGGAAGGCAGCACTGAGCTTGTGTTCAGGAGCTGGATGCAAATATTCAACAGATGCTTCAGCACTCTGGAGCCAAGCTGGCAGTTGTGCACCACTGGAACAAACATGCCTGGGAAAGTCAATGCATAATTAATTGATTTGCTCACTCAAAACTTCAGTGCTGATTGCAACAGCCCCCAGTTATGTAGATTTTTTGCTACCAGCTGTGGCTTAAATGAAATTAGTTTGGCCCATGTGCATATGTGTTATTTACAGTCAGGTCAGGTGCTGTGCTGTGGATTCATCTCCTGCAAACCCCTCATTCATCGCACTCTGAACTGGAGGAAAGCTTTTCCCTCTTATGGTGAATTTTTCTTTCTTTCACCCAGCCCTCTCTCAGCTCCTTTTATCTTCCAGTTTCATCCTTACCTTTAGATGAATTTTTGCTGTTGCTCCTTCACTGGCTGGAACTTACTGGACATGTAAAAGCACAGCAGAACTTCAGTGATGACCCTGAGATGTGACCATATAGGAACTCACTCTGTAACCACTAAATAATCACAATAACTGCATGTATCAACATACAGCAATAGAAATGTGACATTGCCATCTTTTTCCATGGTTCACAGCATCTTTTTTTTTTTAATTTAAGTGCAGAGCATAAGCTTCAAACACACCAGGCTGCACAACATTTGTACTAATGCTGCCAAGCCACCCTCTAAAATATTTTATGACCCATGAGAACATTTTAATCTGTTGGCATTTCCTTAATTAAGACAGTTTTACTGCTGCCTGAAACAGAGGTGTTACATCAGCTGAGGATCTCTGCACTGGGTAAATTATGGCATCTGTCTTCTAAATAGAAGTTTGCATTACACATTGAGGAATGAACTGGTGTGCATTTAATTCAAATGGACCATCAGAGATTTTTGAAAATTAATATCTACCTTTCTAGGAGATTTCCATTATGTTAAATTAGTTTTTTAAAAGCCCATTGCATGAGTAAAGTTAGTGCATATCAGTTCATAACATTAGCATTTCCTGCCACAATGGAGCCCTTGAAAACGTCCACTGAAAAAACATGGATTGTTTAAGATTTACTGCTTTGTTACAATTCTAAGAAATGCTTCTCAGGTGGGAATATTTTTTACCTTACTGTGTCAAACTGCACAATACAACAAATTCATTTGCTGTGATTGTGTATACCAGTGGTGAGTTACATCAAATTATTCATACATATCACACATATAACATTTAATGACTTTCAGAATCTTGCATTTTCCCCTGATGAAACACATAACTACTACACATTCCCACCCTAAGACATTTACTGCTTACAACAGGTAGGGGAACTATTCTGCAGAAAGCCATGGTTTCGTGCTTTTAAAAAGGTGTAAGAGCTCTTCTATGGATGATTTTTACAATGAGAATGAAGAGGTGATTTCCAATCCCTTGGAATTGCTGTGGATACATCAGCGTATCCATACAGCAGATACTGGGGCTGAGGAAGGGTCAGCTTTGGAACTATTTATAGCAGAACTGAGGTCTCTTACCTGAAAGACAGCTCATAAAGCCCAATAATTGATCATTTTAGCCCTGACAGAAGTGTGTGTGTCCTGGAGCAGGACAGGATCAGCAGGGACATGGCCAAAATGTTGTGTTAAAAACCAGTGGTTTCATCACAGAAAAGGTCAGAGCTGTTCTGGGAGGGCTTGGAGGCTTTCAGATGCTGAGGACAAGCAGAGGCAGCAGAAGGGAAAGCCCTGAGCCTTTAATCAGTGCTGGGGAGGTGCAGAACAGCTGGGGCTGTTAAACTCTGCTGCTCTCAAAGCTCTCCCAGGAGCCCCTTAGAGGGGTGGATGTGTCCTGGCAGCAGAGCTGGGACACAGCTGCACCCCTGGGCTCCTCACTCAGGGCTGCAGGAGGGGCTCCTGGCTCCCCTGCTCTCAGGAATGGCAGCTGAGGGGTGCAGCCAGGGAATTCTCTCTCACAGGAGCAGTTTAATGTCTCAGTGATCCCACAGGATGCCAGGCCTGAAGCTCTGGATTCTCACCTAGGGAAATCTTCCAAAACTTTCAAGATTTCAAAAGCTTTCAAGAAAAAGCCTCAGTGGCTTAAATTGCTTAAATTGCTGGAATTTCCTTGTGTTGTCCTAATCTTTACACCTTGTTCTTTTCTCTGGCATGGGGATTTCACCCTTCCTGCCCTATTGGTGCTCATTGTCCACAGGCATTCTCAGCATGCTGTGCAAATCCTCTATCTCCTGCAGCATTATGACTTCCTCAGCTTTCTCAGCTCAGAAAATCAGCAGAACATTGCACATAAATTAAGGCTTTACCTCTTGATGGGAATGGACCAAGCCCACAAACAGTGGGTGTGGCACTTCATTGTGTGATTTAGAGGCCATGGAATTCTCAATCCAAGGTTGGACATGATGACCTTGGGGTCCTTTCCAGACTTACTGACTCAGTGATTCCATGGCTGGGATTGGAGTGGGGGGACCTGCAGCACCAAGAGAGCCAAGGCTGGGAGGGGGCAGGACCAGGACTGGGATGGGTTCCAGTGCCACCTCCCACTCCCTCCCTGCCCCAGGAACGTTCCCAGCAGAGGGATGCTGCCCTTGGAGCAGCCTGCTGGCTCTGTCAGGGTGCCCAGGCATGGGCAGTTAAGCCAGGAGGTCTCAAGGATATTTTCTGTGCAGGTACCCACAAGCAGACACCCCAGCCCCAGCCCTGCTGGTGACTCACCTGCCAGTACCTGTTGGCACTTTTGTGTGTGAGTGATTCAGCCCAGGGTGCTCTCCTCCCTCTCACTTCTCTCTGCATTGAAATTGGACATTCTGCATGTGAAAATTACAGGTTCCTGCCGCTGAGGGTGATTCACAGAGCAGCACAACAGGCACTTGTTGAGGCATCCAGGATGACTTCATCCCTTGCTGTTGTTTCAGCAACTGAAAGAGGCTTTATCTAGGATGGGTTTCTGATCCTTTACATAGATTATTTTTGTCCTTTACATCACACTTGTCCATGACCATCCTTTTTTGATTGTTTCGAATCCATAAAAGCATGGGACTAAGAAATAGTTTGCACCTTCAATTTTCCACCAAATGCTGGAGGTCACTTCTATTTCCTTTGATGTTCTTGGGCCAGACACAAATGTTCTGAGCCACTTTTGCTTTGTTTTGTGCCATGGTGTGCAGAGCTGGAAGTTAATATCACCTAGGGCTGGGGCCAGGCACAGAGCTGGCAGACTGGGATACAACTGCACATTGTCCTGAGCAGTCAGGAACAGAATCCTGGGGTGGGCATGGCTGGAAGGGGTCCCCTGGTCCCCCCAGTGACAAACTGGTGGGGTGGGGTGGGGTGAATCTCTGGTGTGGCACAGAGGTCAGCCCTGGGAACTCAGGTGGCTTCAGAGGACCAAGCCCATGGCTGGGACCCCTGTGCAGTGCAGGGACAGACACAGGGCAGGTGACACAGCTTGCTGTGACACAGCTTGGTGTGACACCAGCAGCCAGTCTGCCTGAGGAAAAGCTGCTGGATGGAATAGGCTGAATGGTGGCTGTGCAGACTGAATTGTTTCCAGCCAGAACAGGAGGTTTTCAATCCAAAATGAGGTTATCTTCTCCGTGGGGCATTGTTTAGTGGCCCAGAGTGCTTTGCTGGGATGATTTTGGGGGGTTGTGTATCAGGGGAGCTCTCACAGGACTGAGGCAGCTCCTCTGAGAGCTGTAACCCAGCACCAAACACTGCTCCTGAGTCAGCACCTCTGCCTCAAGAGCTGCCTTCCAGAGACAGGGAGAAAGCAAATCCTGATCATCCAGTGCTCTCCTCCTGAAGGGATCTGGGAACAGATGAAAGGCTGCCACACAGCATCTGTGTGCCCCAGCCTGAGCACTCCCCCAGTGCTAGGAAAAGAACATGGAACTTGTGTCTGAGATCCACCCCACTGATACCACCCCAAATTTACATCACTGCAGGAAACTCCATTGCCAGATGTGCACAGGCACAGGCCAAACTACCCCAGGAAAACATCCCCAGGGAAAAAAGTCTTACATTTACCTTGAGAGACTGAATCTCAAATAGTTCTCTCAAAGGATTTTTTGCCTTTTCATAATTGTAAAGCAATGGTGGTTCAAGCATGAAATTTATTAAAGTCCTGGCTCCCAAACCTGAAGGTTTTGGGTATCTGTAAAAAGCTGTGGGTACCAATTGAGCCTCTCTACAGCACTGAGCAGTGCAATGCAGTCCTGGGTGTTTTCCCTTTAGTAAGGAAAAGATATTCCTCCCTGAAAAAAGGCACTGAGGAGTCCATTAGCAAAAATTCCTGAATGGGGACAGCTCAGAGACAGGGACAGGAAGGGAAACAATTTTAATTTTTAATATAAAATAGAAAATTATTACATTCTAATATCTGTACTGACATTCATCTTGGGATGACAGCCACAGAACAAGTTATATTTTCCCTTCAAGTTTGTGGGAATTTTTCCAACCTAGAGTGTGTTACAGCACGTATCTCCTTAAGAAAAGTGCAGGGTTAGAGCCCTTTGCATTCTGCTGGAAATTTACCCCTGGATCATTCCCTCCCAGGTTTTGTGCAGATTCAATGTGCTGCTGCCACCAGATGGCCCTTGTGGTGGATTCTGTTGGGAAAATCAGTGCAGGAGCTCTCCAAGGCAGAGCATTAAAATCAATTTAAAGGCAGAACACTGTTTACAAACAAGGATTTTGCATAACAAGGGCCTGCTTTCTTTGCCAGTTGGATGCTGTGAGAGCTGATAGGCAGTGTTTCACCAGCAGCACATTCCCTGTCATCAGCTGAGAAGGAATGCTATGGGTGTGCAGACCTTGTCAAGAATTCTTCCTAATTTTGCACCAAACAGAGCAAGATGAAGAGCAGAATGTCTGAATTACAGTTTTACTGACCTTGAGTTCACAAGATTCTCTAACTGCTCTGAAGTGTAATCTTGATGAATGATGTCATCAGCACATTTCTGATGCAAAATAAAAGGGAAAATTAAAAATAAAAAAAAGTGGGAAGAGGAAAGGGGAGAAGGGAAAGAAGAAGGAAGAGGGAGGGGGAGAGGGGCAGAAGGGAAGGGAAAAGAAAAAATAAAGGAGAAAAAAAAATCTCTTGTCAGGTTACAGCTGTGGTTGCAGCAAGCAGAATGAGGCTTTGTCTGCTTCACTTCTGAGTTTGAATATGACAGAGATACATCTCTTTTTTCAGGAGCTCTCTGAAATGGGAATGAACACCCAGGCAAGGGCCTGTGTGATTTCCTGAGCTCTGCTTTTGCTTTGGAGCCTGTTTGTTTTGGGGAAATGCTCCACGCTTGCCCTTGTAGCAAGCGTGGCAAAGACAGTGGCAGAAATTCTGGGAGATTAAAGGGGAAAAAAACCCAACAGACAATAACAGAAGCCAAAAAGAAATGAGTTGAAACCTGCTCCCAGTTGTAGCTGCACCTTTTTGAAAGCCCTTTTTGTTTCCAAGGATGCGTTTATTTCATTTGACATCAGAAATTCCTCGAGATCTATTTCAACTGCCAGCTTATAGCCAGCATCAAACACAGGAATGACACAGGGATGACTTTTTGACAGCCAGTTTTTGAAAAAATGTAGCTGCAAAGTGAATTTTTTTGCAATGTGAAAGTCTTTCCAGGCCACACATTGAAGTAATGGCAGAACTATGTTCCTCAACAGATCAGAGTAATACAGATACTGTAATACAATTATGAGATCTTCTCTTTACATTCCTTTTTGGAAAATATCTTTTTCAGGTGAAAGGCAGAGCCAAACGTTAATAATGCATCTTTTCCCTGTATTAACTCAGCAAGTAAATGCAGTGAAAGACTTTAAAATGCAGGATCACTGACAGTAAAACCAAGTTCCCAGTTCCCAGCCCTGCCACAGAATTCCTCAAAGATAGGTTTCAAGATCACTCACCCCAAAGTATTTGATTAGTGCCACTTGTGTGCTTCAGTAAAGAGCTACTCACATGAACTAATTCAAGATACAGAGGATACTTATTGATTACATGGGGTAGTGGAACACAGAGCTCAGTACACTGAAAGGCTTTACATGGGGATCAGGATTAGTTTTCCATGTGGGAATGGATCAGATTTATCACATAATTTAAACTGCACCTTCTCTGCTAAGAAGGCATTTCTGAAGATAGAAATTCACTTTGTTGTCCACACAGAGAAAAGAAAATGTCTTGAGCAGCTCGAGGATCAAAACTCTTGGGAAGAAAATGGAATCAATACTCGTTCAGAAGAGTGGGACAGAGGTTTTTAAAGCCAAGGCAATTCATCAGCCCCTTTGGGGCTGAGCCCTGCAGTGTCACAAACACGGAGGGTCCCACACATGAAGAGAGGAATCTCCCCCAGGTCAGATCCTGCAGGTTTTGCTGGGGTTTGGTCCTGGCTGAAAACACAGATGGATCCCATTTCCTTCTTCCCTGATATCTGGATTCTTATGGACCTTTGCTGCCCTAGATTTTGTGAACAAATATTTCCACAGCTTCTGCCGGACCGGGATGGAGGACACTCCCAAGCCCTGCATTTCTGTGCGCTCCTCCCACGGCGTGTGGCCGCGCAGGGATCCTCTCCAAGGCGGCCAGAGCAGCACAAACCTCACAGAGCTGGCAGCTGGGGAGCCGAGCACGGCCATCTGACTTTGTGGGGTGGCTGTTCCTTGGGGAACCTCCTGGAGAGAGCTCCTCACAGAGCCGGGGTTCAGGGGATCCCTCACAGAGCTGGGGTTCAGGGGCTCCCTCACAGAGCTGGGGTTCAGGGGAGCCCTCACAGAGCTGGGGTTCAGGGGCTCCTCAGCAGTTTGTCACCAGCTCCCAGTTAGCCCATTCCATGTTTTTAACAAGTCTAAAACCTCCAAGGGGTTGGGAATAAGGTGCATTTGTCATTTGTGCTAAGGACTTGTTTGATCTGGAGTTTCTCCGTGTTCTGAGGGCCTGCCCAAGGGGAAGGCTCTAAAGAGCTGATTAACACTTTGCTGCTCTCAGGCTGATTCAGATCATTATTCTCCTCTGGATAAATCACACAGATTAATTCTGACAAAGGAGCACGACAAAGAGACTCATGAAAAATGAAGCTCCTTCTTTCTCTGCTGCATTTCCAGAACTTACATCTCCATCTCTTCTTTGTAGCAGCAGCACTTTCCCTTTTCACTTTTCCTTTTGAGTAGAATTCCAATTCATCTTTAGAGTGAACCAAGTTGCTTTTGCCTGCAGCTACTCATTGGCAGGGTCAGTTCTGGAAGATCCTGGCTTAGAAAAGCTGTTCCCTCTGCCAGTCTGTAATCCCCCTCCAAAGTGTTCACTGGGCACTTTGCTGCCCCGCTGCTTTGTCATTCCCTATAACATATTTTATAGGCTGTGATAGGGCCTCCTCTTGAGAGAACCCCAAAGCTTCCAAAAGTTAAGTACTTTTTTTCTTCTTTTTTTTTTTTTTTTTTTTTTCAGCATTTCAACTTGAAAAGCTTCCAGAAGTTACTGCACTTCTAAAGAGAGGGAGATCAATGCTCTTCAGGAGTTCTGATCCAAGTGAAACCTCGGCTCACAGCAAGAGCTCTGTTTGTGTGACCAACCACCAAGAGGCTGGGGCTGCACCATGTCCATGGGAGCATTTCAATTGTGAGCTTTTAATAGTAACAGGAAATGTGCAACAAAAGCTACATTCTCCATAAGGCCAGCATCCCCTTGGGCTGGATTCCCCCACTGTTCACAGCATTTCACTGCCCTTGCTTATGCAAGTCCAGAAAAAAGGCAATATTTGTCAATCAGGAGGTGGCAAACACATTTTTTCTTGTAAGCTTGGACAGAAATAACCATGTTACCCTTCAACCTTCCCCAGCTGAGCGGAGCTGAACTCCTGGCTCTGGGGCTCCCAAGGCAGCTGCAGCACCAGGGAGGGAGGGAGGCTGGAACTGCACACACCAGGTCAGCTCTGAAGGGCTGGCTGAGGCTTCCAGGCTGAAATTGTAAATACAGACTGTTCCTAATGATCCAGCAGCTCCCATCCTTCCATGTGCCTCCCAGCAGCATGAAAGAGAAGGGATAAAAAAGGGATAAGGAAAGGTTGAGCCTGCCTGACCTCAGCGTTTTCTTGTTCAGCTTTTCATTTCCTGATTTGGAATCTTTACCTGAGACACCTTGAGGTTTAGTGCTGTTTCTTTGGGCAAGAAGCAATTGGAATTGATTTGTCCATTTTGTGATGTGCTTTTCTTTTTTGGAAAAGGATAGAAGAGTTTCCAGTCTGAATTTGCAAATCTATTTTTAAGCCTTGCTGCAAATAAAATGAAAGAACTTAAATTCCCCTCAGCTGTTGTCAGCGATAAAGCTGGGGGGTGATTTTTCCTCCTTTTGTACAAATGAAATGTTATTTCTCCTTCTCTTCACATGTGTTTATTTATATATAGAGTGATATATTACAGGTTTCTCTCAAGACCAAAAGGATATGGTGGAAATCTGAACGACTGCAGACTGATAAAAACAGTGAGTCAGAGCAAACCTGGGCTGCTCTAATTGCACTGGCACAAATATACCTAATGACCACAGGATCAAAAATATACCCCTTTAATCATTGCACAACTTTATTAGCTCATGCCCTGTTTTAGTTAATGACTGCTTGAATTAACATTGCCCTTTTCTACCTGCTATGATACACTAAAATGTTGTATTTTTGTGTGCTGATCTCATCAGCAGATAGTGCAGCTGTCCTGGGGGTGCTGCACAATTGGAAAAATTGATGAAATGCTCCACATCACCATTAAAACCATAAAAATATATGCAATAAAAGGTGGTCTGGGTGCAGGAAAGGTGGGGAACCCACGTCTGCAGAATTTATAGGCTGCTGCAGTTCATGTGAAATGAGTAAAATAGGATATTTTTCCTTCATTTTTGTTAATGACAAAGAAATACACAGTATGGTGTGCCCTGCTTTCAAACTGTGATTTTATCCATTGGATTCAGGTGGCATGAACAGGATACATGCTGGAATTATGATTAGATACTGATTTTTCAGGATGTCTCGCCTTTTTTTTTTTTTTTTTTTTAATTTAAACTTCTCTTGGAAGGCAGAATTATTTTCCTAATGTAAAAAATATTGCTGTGCCATCCAAGTGACTTTCTGTTCCTGGCATTCTTGGGAGCAACATGCCAGTTACAGAAGTGAAAAGAGAACAAGAAATTAATGATAAAAATCCTTGGTTTTCACCAGTGGAGGTGTCCAACTTAAAATGCCAGTGGCAGAACTTGGACAACACTCTCAGGGATGCACAGGGTGGGATTGCTGGGGAGTTTGAGCAGAGCCAGGAGGGAATTGTGGCTCCCTCCCAGCTCAGGAGATTCTCTGAAATGTCCCATGATTCTATGAAAAGAAATCTGTATTTCTGAAGACTTTGTACTTTATCACAGTTGCTTAGTCTGACCTTTCTCTAATTTCTGTTCCCATGGATGTTTAAAAAAGAATGGAATATGATCTGATTTTCATGTTTCCTCATAATCTTATTCTGAAAAGCAGCGTTTGCTGAAATTTGCCAAGATAATTCAGTCTAAGCATGGATATGGTAAGCATGGAAAAACTGACTCTGACCAATTAAAGCACAGAAAAATATTAGAATGGAAATGTATGGAATCAAAATGGAAAAAACCATCTTAAAATGGAAAATAGTGGGCGACTTTGGCAGCCTAGGTAATTAATAATTTAAATGATGTTTTAAAACAAAACCCAACAAAACACACACAAAAACCTCTGACAGATTTCCATGAGCAAGTTTGTTTATTAAGTTTTTGTTCAGAAATGACTTGATGAAAACTTTGGTTTGGGTTTTTATTTTCTACTGAAATGCTGCTATTTGATAATTTATTGCTTTTTAAGCTCAGAAAAGGAGCACACTGCAATGAAATTGTGGAACCACAAGGAGTGGTGACAAGACCTGGAATCAGCTAGTTTAGTATTGGTACTTCTCCTTGCTTTCAGGGAGTTTCTGAAGCTGTATTTTGGGAGGGGTTTATTTGTTTCCTTTCCTCTTCCAGGATTCAGATTCCCACCCTGATGCCAAGGTTGTGGTTTTGTCCCTGTGCTTTTCACCTTTATGAGATGGGAAGTGTTTTCTTCTGGCATTTTTCTGCTCTTGCCCCAGGTACTCGGTACCACAGCAAGAATTCATCTCCTCCAGTCACAGTTTATCCCACAACTTAAAATATGATGTGTTCATAAAATGTGTCCTTGATTCCAACTCTGGTTTGGCTTCAATCTCAGCTCAAGCACCAAGAAAAATTTTTCTGCACCATTTATAAAATAACTTCTTCAATTAACACCACACTCCAAATTTCAATTTCTTTATTGCTAAATTAGAGTTATAAGTTCCATTTAGTCCCTTTTATAAAATTACTTCCCAATTTCACAGCAGAATTTTGTTCTGTTCTTTGATTTCCCTCTGGAGAGCCCCAGAGCCCAGAGTATCAGCCAGGTCCTGTGTGAGCCCTGCCCTTGGTGTCACTGCCACCCTGCCACTTGCCACTCCCCAGGGACAGCTGGGAGCCATTCCAGCAGGCCCTTTAAAACCCAGCACTGAGTTTTCCTCTTTTCCCAGAGAAGCAAAGCATTCCTTGCTAATTTGTCCCTTTTTTATTAGGGATGTGTTGATATCGTTGTTATTTATCCCTGTTAAATTATCACTTTTATGTTTGAGTTGCTTGATACCTTACATTAACAGTGCTTTTTATTTTCCAGGACACAAGGACACAGTCCTTTCCCAAGGACTTTGCACAAGAGGACACATTTGGTTTTTGCCTGCTAACATTCCCTGATATCACTTACCAAAACAAGATATGGAGGCAGAAATCACAGAAACCAACAAAAGCACAAAGGAAATCTTTTATCAAAGTCTCGTTAGAATGAAGGCTTGGTTTAAACTGCACACTTAGATGGATTAGTTCTGGACCACACTTTGCAGGCAAACCTCCAGATTCAGCTACAGAACCTGGAGGAGCCAATTTATAATTTCTTTAATAAATCAAAAGGCAATTCCTACAAACAGTAATGATCAGTCCACTCAGGATCAGACTTAGAAAATTAAAATTGAACTTTCTACTGCCTTGTGAAGATATCTTAAAATATGGCCTGTAATTTTACAATGCTTAGCTTGGGATATTTCAAATGCTTTAGGAGCTGGTCAGGGTAAGAACAGCCTAATTCTCCAAGTGCCACCCAAGCCAGACAGGCACTGTGGGTGGAGCAAGCCAGGAGGCTCCTGACAGTGGGCCAGGTATTCTCCCTTTTTAGAGGAGGGGTTGAGGTACATAGGTCAAGCCCAAATGCATTCCATTTAACTAAGAAAAAAGTGTAATATGATAATATTTTACAAGAGATTACAATGCAAAGGATTTGGGCTAGGAAAAGGCATGAGGAAGTTTCATGCCATTAAGTAGAAATCAAATAAATTGTTAAGAGAAATAAGATATCAGGTCTTAAAAGTGGGTTATGTTTAGCCAGGAGAGAGAAAAACCAGAAGCATCACAGTTCCTAAAAGATTTCAGGTCCTGATGGCTGTGCTTTCTCCTTTTTCTTATTTAACCCCTCAGAGTCAGGTCTCATCTCCCAGGCTTTATTGGTTTATGGGGGCCGTGGCCCTGGTCAGCAGTGGGATTCCTATTTCCTTCTTTCCCCCAGGAACCTCCAAAGCGTGCAGCAAACAGGCCCCCAGAATGTTGATCTTCCTGGTGTTATCCAGCTGATCCACTGGAGAGGAGCAGGCACTGCTGGGTGTGTGGAGAGCACTCAGAATGAGAGCAGGATTTTTGTCCTGCCTTGGGACACCAGGAGGGCACACACACGTTAAATACAGGGCAGGAAAGGGGCCTGGACCTGACACAGAAAGAGGAGACATTGGGATGGGATGTTGGGAAGGAATTCCTGGCTGGGAGGGTGGGCAGGCCCTGGCACAGGGTGCCCAGAGCAGCTGGGGCT